>JABASH010004382.1:0-14152 GCA_019776445.1 Tomocerus maximus | reverse complement strand
TTAAATTGTTCTAATTTTTTGAAATTTTTGTTTTTGCTAAATTCTGCTACATTCCGTCCGTAGGACGGGTAACTTTCTAGTATAATATAAATAGGCATAATGATGATTATGTCAAGATTAATTAGCACATTATGATAAGTATTCCTAAATTATACTCAACATATTTACTCTGTCATGTAACTACAATCGTTATTAGCATAAGTTGTTCCTATAATAGTCAACTTAAATGTAAATAAATTCATATTCTGATTTTTGTCTTAAATGCCTATTGCCTGTAGGCTTTATGGTAGCTACTAAAGATTTCATTTTTCCATAATGAGTACACAATGCTGACAACATTTGGCACTCGAGTCTGTCGTCAACTCACATCAGATTACATAGTTGATGGGAATGGGACAGGACAGAGGGGTAGCGAAGTGAATGTTCCCCCAGAACAGAAGAGTATACTAATAACTAGTAATAACATCCTAAATGTTCACTCTCTTAAGTTTCTTGTTTATTCAATTTGGAAGTTTACATGGCATCATATGACAGGTGTGAAGCGAAAGTGAGCCGGGTGGATTCTCCTCGACTACTGCACTGCTACCTTTAGAGAAACAATATTTTGAAATACAAGTTCCTATGTACAGGTATATAAATATATCCCTTCGGAATGATAAGTAACTTTTAGACTGCAAATACTAATTGTTGTTTCCCCCAAGCCTACAGTCATTATTCTGAATGGAAACGCAAGAAAATAGGTACAGCTAGGTATCTAAATTCGTGTAGTAAATAAGTTTAACCTTAGGAGAGCGGTATAGTGTTTTGTTCCACAGGATTGCATGTTCCTTCAGTTACGTTCGTCCTTTACCTTTCTTTAGATGTAACTTCTTTAGTGATATCCTTTAGCCTTAGCATAACAGTTGTTTAGGTCGAGTTTTCTGATAAATGGTTAGGGTTGCGGTAGTGCACTGAGGTGGGTTACCTTTATATGGTTTCGTAGTATACGTGTGTGTCTAACAATTAAGAAGGGCATAGGAAAAGCTACGCCAAGTAGAGAGTACTGGAAGAGAAAAGATTGTGAAAAGAGAGATATCGTTTGATATTTTGCTTTGGGATGTCAGTCAAATAAAGTCAGTTGTATTAGCCGATGTGTATTTGTCCTACGGACAGGAGGCATAAGATAGAAACATGGAAATCCTAATAAAGTTCCGAAACACAATGCTACTGCCTACAGCTTAAAAAACAAGATCCCCAAAGTCAACTACTGCTACGCTAAACCAAACCAGCCAGACTTTTCATCGATACGCTCTTTCCACCAAAGTTTATAGAGGCTACTAGTATAACTAAACTAAGACAGACCGCACCACTATACATTGCTATGCCACATTAAAGACAATCCCATCCAACGAAACCAAACCACACAGGCAATGCAATCTAAATCTAATGCATACTCAGAGAGATTAGTGATAGTAGCTGGGAAGTGCAAGGCGAGCGAACAAGTACAGTTTCTTTCCTGACAGACTGACACTCACAAACAGTTCACTGAATAATATTATAATACCTATAGCACAGTTTTGCTAATACATAATAGAACTGTATTATGATTCCTAATAGGTAGACCCAACCACAAGGAGTCTAGCAATAATAAGTGTAGTAGTAGTATCTTGGTAGAATTACAGATCAACCTGTAGAACGATACAAATAAGTACAGCTACACATTTACCTACAAACATTATAGAGACATGGTTAACTCATGTTAGTCTAACCACACAGTGCAGTCTGCATATTCTCATTTACATTCTGCATTTGCAGTCTCACTCACGTTCGAGCAACTTGGGAATCTTGTGAGTTCGCCAGGAGTAAGAGTGTTCGTATTTTCTTGCACGATTTCAGTTGGACAGTTGGACGGGGGAACTCTTCTGAGCACATGAGAGTGATAATAATAAGTGAAGTGATTTTCAATCCTTGTTCTTGTAAGTTTCATTTCAGTTCTATTTAATTCTTGTACTTTTACTATATATAACACTCATTACAGTAGTCAACTCACTCAGATGTGACGATATGATATAACATATCAGTAAATACTTTATTTACATTTAGACTAATCTGCAGCAGACAGGTAGACAGTACAGTATAGACAACTGGTATTTTTAGTTAATAAAAGTAAGGTTATGTTGTGGAGGAAAACTAGATTCTGCTCATCTCGTGTGAATTTTCTTTGTTTTGTTTTTCTCAAAACTGTGAAGTGCTAATCAAGAAAATCCTTGAAAACCCCTGGATATCAAAATATCTACTCCAGAGACACTAACAATAGTTTTCCCAGTATCAGTTCAACTGTTTTTCATTTTCGTGTAGGAAAAACGGTGAAATAATATCTTATTGCATTACTTTGTCATGAAAATAAGTTGTTTGTCTTGTGAAATTGTGCGGCATGCCATGCATGGGCAAAAGATGATCATTCTTTGGAATCATTGAGTCATCCGCCTCCGTCTTACATGCAGGAAGTACTAATATTGTTATGACTTTACAACTTACCTTCACTTTACTGTTGACAAATTGTAAATCGTCATTTTACGTGGATTAACCAAGGTACTTTTATCTTACACTTGCACAATTAAATCTAGAGTAATAGATAGTGGGGTACTTTACTGTAAAATGGATTGTATTAGGTGTCTTTGTTTCGGGATTCCCTATTTAGAGTTACAGAAAAGCATCTGCATCATCAGGACCAGGATATGCTAGATTAGAAAAGAGGAACTGGAGTGAATAAATGAAATTAGTCAAGTGAAATGAGGAACTGTGGTGCTATAAGTATCAAGTGTGCTTAATACCGTCTTTAGACTATTATTATCTTATATAATACTCTTTTCTGTCATTTTCTGCGTTCCAAGTGTGATCTTTTCTGAATGAGGATCTCATAACAGAATCCTTTTGTCAGCCCATTGTGCTTAGGTACTCAAGAATAAAGTGCTAGATTAGTTTTTGAAGAAAATTGAGCTGTTTTCCTGTTTTCAACATTTCTGAAGGTATTATCTAAGATTTAAATTTCGAGCATTGTGCTCACGTGTTATTTTTCATCAGTAAACACTTTTTTTTTGGTATAAAACTTGAGAAAAGCCCGTGCCACACACAGCTGGGAATTAAATTATCTGTGCATTATCATCATTTGAGGTATCTACACTTGTTATAATAGGAAAAGAGTTTCTTAAACGATCTTTATAATCTTAGGTACAGTTCTTCTCAAGTTATGGTTAAAACTCAGTAGTACTAAATAGTCGTCCTGTCGTGGGGTATCTTATCATATGTAATAACATTACGGCTCTTCTCAATAGAATACAATAGAGTTTATCTTTAATGTAATGGTCTTGGTTTGGTTTGCTTGGATTGCTCTACTCATAAAATAAATGTCATGCATGGATTTTGAGTCTGAAAGAAGGAAAGGAAACCAGGATACTATTCTCGAACGTCTTGTAGACAGGTGATAGTTTTTTGTGTGAATTATCGGCTGGCTGGGAGAAAATTATCGAAGCGTTCTAAAGTACAGTAAAAGCACAGTGAGACATCACAAGAAGAGTTCAGATGAGAACAAAACAGATTGCTTTACTACTAAATACGTTATTATTACACTTTAATATATCTCTATATACTAAAAGCAATATTGTTGCTAGCATTCATCTACAGAATTGTAATCTAACCAAACCGAGCTAGTAAACCATCATTTCACCATTTACGGAACATTACTAACTATAATAAGGACCATTTAGCTTCGTATACTTCTAAATAGAATTTATTTGACTACTGTATCGAATTGCATCGTTTATTTATTTTACTGTTTGTACCTATCATGCTTTGTCATGTCAGGACTCATCTTCACAAGATGAGCAGCAAGCGAAGATGATCTGTTCCCTGGAAGTTTACTTGAAGAAACACAAATGTCATCGTACGTAGCATTCCTATTTTAATAACCATACCTGTTAGCTACTCTTTAAAAACATAAAATAATAACTCTAGGCTCAACTATACGTTTAAAATGATAAATAGAAATGCAATTTATCTAGCGTTTGTTTGATTTTTGTTGTTTTTTCGTGTTTGTGTACTTGAATTACAATTTTAGGTCGAAAGAACCAACGTTCATGTTGCAGACGGAAAATAACTGTTTGTGATTTTGTGATGCGAGCTGGCAATCATTTCGGTGACCAACGACCGTTTAATTGTCAATACACTCGAGAGTTGGCTATATGATACAAATAAGTAGTTGAGTTGAATGAAATATATAAGGCTAAGTCAGTGGCAACAGTATCACAAAATTGCATACAATTACAATAGAGTGGGGAAGGCAAATCAACAAAATTCATTTCGTGATCTCATGAAAAGGAGAAAAAGGCTCGTGTGGAGGAAATAGCTTGTATGACTCTAACAAAAACTACTTATTTTTGGGTCTAATTGCACATTAGACCGGTGGAAGAGAAAAAAGACAGAAAACAACTGCGTCCGGTAGGCCAGGAGCTAACCAAACCCAAAACGAACAAACGACTCAAACGAACGATACTTTACTTATTCTATGTTATCATTACATTAGGCAAAACTCTTTGGTATTTAGTTGCGACATTAGAACATTTAGTGGCTACCCTTACTGATGAAACATGACTGTATAATACTAATATAAGTAGATATATATTATTTCTCCTGTTCTTTAGCGTGATACCCATTCATTCTCTGGGGACTGAAAGAATGACAATGGAGTAGGCACAATAGAATAGACAAAAACACAGAGTAACGAAACCAACTAAAAAGTAATCTAGAATCCATCCATCCGAGTAAAACTATAAAGTGTAGTAAAGTAACTGTCCGTTTATCCTTCTCTTAATTGCAGTGACAGATAGACACAGCGGACTGAAACTGAATTGAATTCAGTTGAATGTGTGCGGTGTGGGGAGCCTCGGATTGAAACTCTCTTCTTTTGTTCGTCTTGTTGTTATCCTCTTGGATATCAACGAACGGACAAGTCCGCTTCAGGGAAGACCAGTTATATAGCTCATTTTATGTAATAATCGTTATTACTTTACTCCTAGTAAGTAAGAGTGTATATTGAACTCTGATAGGCTACTACAAGTTATTATAAACGATTGAGTATTACAAAGCAGAGCAGACTAGTCAGCGACTTTTAATTCAATGTGTCACAGGAAATGATTACCTTTTCCATTTACTTATACGTAATACTTATAACTACACGTACAACAGTACATTGCATAAAATTGAATAGAAATAGAAGCCATCGAATAGACAGAACACTCATTCATTCATTATTTCATTCAGGACAATATAGCTATGGTATGTGTGTCTGTGGGATTGCAGTCGATGCATAAAAGTTGTGCAAGTAAAAATAGTAATCTGTCTGATCTGACTAACGATATTCATAAAATGCTTCATTACGGTAATCTATTGACTATTTTAAAAGAATCTGTACCTATAAGTTATATAATGTCAGACATAAAATACATAAGTATAGATACAATGTATAAAAGTGTCTGAATTGAAACCAGGAGCTGTAGTTCTGCCCCCGTGTGTTCCTTTGTGCTACGATGTCTTTTGAGAAACTAATAGATTTCTGCAACGAGAAAATCGTAAAATAGCTATAAAACAGGCGATTTATATCTATATGTATAAATTAATGGTCGTAAATAAGCCAGGGCCAAGCCGACGTGTATTAGTATACATTATAAGAAAGAATGAAAGAACCCACTTCACTAACACATAACATAACCCTAATATTTTTACATAAGAAGGTTATTTATTTTTATTTCGGTGCTACTTATTGAAGAGCCGTCACATGCCAAAGCAAAGCTATACCAGAGGTAGACCAGCTGAGTGAGACTTGAATACTATTAATAACAAGTCCGTCGGAATGAGACCCTTTTCCATTTGTGACGGTGACTGATGAAATGTTCCCCTAACCTACACAACTAGAATTACCAAAGGGTATACTGTTGTAATAATAATGCCTAGCATACAGGACTACTATTTACTATGTACCTAAATTCATAACATACCTATAGATAAACCTAGTTAGTGTGTCTAGCAACTTTATTTTTACTCCAGACGACCCTTCAATAGCATATATTCCAATTCATTTACTGTTTTGGCTTGCTGGAACCTTGTCATGCTTTTACCTCAGGCTTCTATTGTAAGCAACTGTTATACTACATACGAATGACATTCAGTAATAAACCCGTCCTGGATTCGGATATAAATTACTCAAGTTTATTACTTGCCTACATATAATATCTGTATTTTAGCACTAAGTCCGTGTATAAGAGAGCTTGGTTATTAAATTCACTTAATAGCTTTGTATTCCTATTCTACTACCATTATCGTATGGCTTACTATTCATCGCACAGAAAGAATTGTGTGTAAATATTAAAACTCTTGCTATTTACAGGAGAGAAGAGCCACGCCAAAAGAGTACAGCCCATTTTGCTTTCTACCAACACAGACGACTACTACGTACATCTGCTATAGTCAAGTTGGAGTTTGAACGGTGAACATTGCGTGTTTACTTGTCTGTCTGTCTGTCTGTCCCATTTTCATCTGACCATCAACCCTACAGAAGGACAGGACAGAACTGTATTAGAATATTTCAAATTTCAAGTAAACATCAAAACTTGTTATCAGAAATCAAAGTCTCTTTTTTCCAACCAAAAGTCAGATTACGTGAAGAATACTTCCCCTCCACAGATACAAGTTCAAGAACTACATAGATTTTAGCAATCTGCAATTTTAAATTCAAAAAGTAAATTATTATAACACATCTGAAAGCAAACGGTATATTTGTAAAACGTTATCGAACTGAAAATCGTGTAGTGCCACAGAAGACGGAAATGAAATAGAAAAAGTGGGATAGAATTGCTAACATAGATCTAGATCTGGATTGTCTACATGCAAGTCACGTCAAGACTGTTTCCCACATAGTTTGCGTGTCCAGTCAGGTCTGGATTTTTTCCGTTTCGATATTAAAACCCGGATTTATTTCAGTTCATGACTGTGGATGCGATAAGGAATAATTCTCAGTTATTGGGATACTGTATGATGTAACAAGGTGTGTGTTGGTTGTATTTAAGTACGTGGAATGTATACCTAGTTATTGTAGGTATACGCACATTTATCATTGTAAAGAAGTGCATCGAGACTCAAGAGTGCAGTGCATAAATAATGTAACTTCCCGTTTCCAGTAGCACAGCGGAACTAAGTCAAAGTCAAGCGATAAGAGTTTTAAAACATAAGCGAGGTATTTCTATGCAGTGGCACGTCCAGCTGTTATAAAAATTGTATAGAGTCGATCACCGTCACACATATTGCCATCCTGCTGAAATTCTCAGCTCCCCTGTTTTCTGCCTATGACTCTGACCAGTTAATCGTAAGCCATAACAAAAGGCTTCACATCAACACCAGGGAGGTGAGCTTGGTTTTAGTTTGCCTTGCATTGACTTTGTATTTTGTTTTTGTTACACATAATAATATTACGCACCTCATATTCATTGAGGGATTTAATAATATTAAGTAGATATTACTTAGGCAAGCAGAAATGCCTAGGACATAAGTAGGAACAATCATAATAAGTATCACGTAATGCGACATGAGCTAACTGCCAGCTCCTGCACCATGTGCTTTCGTTCCCACATTAAAATACAATAGCAATATCCATAACGATTCTATAATAATAGCTTAGAACTAAAGCTTATTTATCACAGAACTAGAACTACTGTGTTTGTAGTAAAGTTAAACGGTACACGTACACAGTATAGGAGAGACACGAGAATATTATACAAACAATAACGATTTAACTTATAATTTTGTACTTAGCAATACATAAAGTAGTACGATTTGTGTATTTTACCCAGCCTCTCAATGTAGTTGAAGGTAACTCGGCTGCTACAATAATAAAACATGCGTCTGAGAGATACCTACATTGTTACATAGAGGCAAGGCAAAAGTTAAAATAAGTTATTCTACGAGGGACTTTATTAACTGCCTCCCTGAAACTTGTACTTGCTTGTAGACACAATACAATCGGGGAGAATATCAAACTTTATTGAGCATTGAACCGAATAAGTTGTTGTACTCGAGTTGTCCGGTGAAACTATCTCACCAGTCGTGATCTGACTGTTACATTACGAGCACATGAAGTTGTCTTCTTGTAAAGTCAGACAAGGTGACTCAAAGGAATTGAGTGAAGGTAATTGTTCATAAAATTCAATTCTCCAGTGAATCAGGAGGACTACATAGTTTCGTGGTTGGGTTTTATTGTTTCGTTGGGAAATAACATAGATGTTACAACTTACAAGACTTTACGTGGTTTGCCAGATTTCTTGCTGTGAAAAAATTAATTACAGATGTTAAGATTTGTACAAGCTATAAATCCAGAGAAGACAAGAGGGATTTAAATGGATTTTATCTCAAGTCAGTGAATGAGTTGTTCAAAGCTTGAAAATGAAGAAAAATTTTGCAATGAGATAACTTGAGAATATTTACATTCAGCTTCTGAGCTGCTTTGCAAAATGTAAGTGGAAAAACCCGGGCGCAACCACGCGAGAAGGACAACTAGACGAGTTTCTTTATGTCTTATCGATATTGTTCTCATGCCAAACTGACTTTGCAAATGCAAATGCACATACTTTGCCTTGATTTTTCTGCAAAAATCCACTCTTAATCAAATCAAGAAAAAGTAAGACAAGATCATGCTGGAGTTTCATTAACAAAAAACTGGATGAGTGTTGCTCTAATGATTAATGTCCTGTTGTATAGGACGAATGTGAATAGACTGTGTATATATACTTTAGCTAATAATAAGGAGGTACATTATATCCCTTGGAGCTAAACGACTGCTGGGTAGGATAATTATAAATGAGTGTTGCTCTAATGATTAATGTCCTGTTGTATAAGGACGAATGTGAATAGACTGTGTATATATACTTTAGCTAATAATAAGGAGGTACATTATATCCCTTGGAGCTAAACGACTGCTGGGTAGGATAATTATAAATTTTATTATACCCTTTACTAAGGACGTGCACAAGTTTTCTGGAAATGGACATCAGCAAATAAATACTATTAGTTGGAAACTGCAACTGAATTCCTCTGCTCTAAATACATAGACATCCACAGTCAATGTAATTGGGATGCGAGTGAGCGTGTGATTATCTGTTTTAACATGCTCTTCTAAACTACATTTGCGTATTTCTAGTACAAGTAAACATTACTCTAATTGTGGGAGTCTGCAGGAAAATAATCCAATGTGACTTTGACTTGGGAATTACTAATATTATTATATTGCTCATTTGACTTTCAAGAACTCTTGCAAATTCTCCAAAGGATTTTCCTCCTTGTTTGACGTTCCATTCCATACAGTTTACTACTCTTTGCGTAAGTTTTATAGACACGGATTTCTACTCAAATTACTACTAGCCCTGGAGTTGGTTGTTGGTCGAAAATTATTACATCATTTAGACAAAAACATTTGTAAAACACAATCATTCCACATAAGCATAATTGGGTTACATTATTCGTGGCTTTTTTGTGCTACCGGTGAACGGAACCTGGAGATAAACTAAATTGTGTTGTGAACAAACTGTGTGAATTTGTGGTTTGTGACTGACTCCCTTACTGGAATTTAGATTAAAATACGCACTTGCAAATTCAGATCGTTCAAAGTTGTGAAAATGTGTGAAAATACTTCTAGAGGACCTTACAAACCTAGGGATCTATTTGGAGTTCAACTGGAAGTAAGCACATATTCATTTTTATTACAATAAACACCTACATCTTACCCATGGTTTGTGTGCTATAACATTTGAATTATCAATATTTCGTTACCTATAAAGATTTTACGATTCTGAATAATATTACATTTCGTACCATTTCTAGTAGATAAATTTTTTTCAAAGTCACTAATTAAGCGGTAGAAATACTAATGGAAATTAAGTTATTTCATATTGCTAGTCTATTATTGGCAGTCCAAAGGTTCGTAGTTCGTAGTTCGTAGCCCTCAGGTTTCCAGATTTATACATAAAGTTCTTCAAAATAGAATTAAGTCCAGAAATTTCTGAAATCATGAGCTAGAACTAGAGCTAAGAAGTATTCTAGTAATTGTATGAGTTGTGTTGTGAATGAAGTACAATAGGTATGCTTTGAAGTGATAATATATTTTGGTTCATTCGGTTGTGTGTGTTCACACGCTATAACATTGAATTAGTAAAAAAGCTCGACAAAAGTAATGAGTCAATTAATACATCAACTCATAAAATGGACACAAGAGTCACGATTTCCTACGGTATAGTTGAGAAGAGTATTGTTTCCACGAGTTGTACAACCTTGTTGGTTTCATCTCCACATATTTACATACAATAAGTAGCTTCATACAGTAGGAATAAAATTATAAAGTAATATGCAAGAGATGCAATCATGAACATTGACATTGTTCTAGATTTCCTGTCGAGATAATGTTCATTTCCCGTGACGTCTGCCCATTCAGTCTATGAATATTACTCTCGCTCGTTCTCTAATAAGTTGCATCATGTTCCTCGTAATACTAAGCTTTTTTTTCTGTGCAGCTAACACAGAAAGGAAGGTGTCCACAAATAAATGCATTTTACTACGAATTAAGCTCCACCAGCCATTAGTACGTTGCAAATTCACTTGGGTGTAGTGTGTAGTTTCAATTCAGGCGTTTTTTATGTATTAAATTTTTTATTCATCTATAGCAATGGTCATTTAAAAGCACAGTAGACCCAGTAATGCCGTAACATAATATGTAATGCCATAGAAAAGAGATATAATTTCAATGTAAGTGTTCTAAAGAGTCAAGATAATATATCGAATTTTTTAAGTGTGGTCATAATAGATATTGAACTTTAAGGTAGATACTTTCAGTGATTGTAGTAGTAATGTGCATGTCAAATTACCAAACTGTTAACATGTACAGAGGGTTAATGCATTAATATTGCGTTACAGGGTTGTAGGTACCATTTAGAAACTAAACTACAAACCCAGAAGATTTCATATAGGAGACGGTAGGACAGACCACACATTGTATTGCATTAGAAGAAGAGAGACGATTTGTAATAACAATGCATCGAAGCTTATCGAATGCGCGTAGAATTTTATTGCATTTTGCTTCAGTATGTGCTCACAAAGTGTGTCGAAGATTCATCGTAAAACATTTATCATTCTTACCTTTCTCCACAGAGACACGTATAGATCGCTTGAAATTACTAGGTTTACTATACGTATTACTTACTAATGCTATTACTGTTCATAATAGTAGCTAATATTCCATAAGTACTATTTAAAAAAATAACTCAGGTGGATGAGTTACAGAAGATAATAAATATAATAAGACATCGTCTTGTCGTAATTCACAATCAGTCAGTCTTCATACAATTCAACTCATCTCAGGGTTGACTATTATATTTCTACTACATACATACGAGTCACTGCTACCTTCATCCCTATTACAAATCCCATCAAAGCGTGGTTAAGGTGACATGACATGACATTGAGCATCAGTTATGCATTGCCTACATGTAAATCTCTAAGCTGTGGTCTTATACAAACTGCATGTTAAGGTAGCATCGCTTAGGGAAGTGTCCTAAGTTAATTTATTGAGTTTTATACGCTTTTGTTACGAGCTCAAAATATTATTCACATTAGTGTGATGTTATTGAAAATGCTAATATGGACAAGTGCATGGAGGTTTTATGGTTTGGATGCATGGAGGTTTAGCTTTATGCTAATGTAAAAATTTTATAAGGAAGTAGGCACAAATTTTTCATACTTAGTAATTAATGACCATTTTTAGTGGAAGCAGCGTACATAATTATAAATAGAACTCCATGCAATACTCACGTAGTTCCATAGATCAGTAAGCTGAGGTATTTTTATTGACAATGTACACAATAAAAAAGCCGCCCTGTGCACTTGTAATTAAACCAGCATTTATGTCCAAATTATTGTTACGTGAATGCGTACGTGAGCAATAAACCATTTTTGTTTATTAATTACTTTTTCTGGGAATGCTAATAACTATGTGGGACATTGCATTGCTTGCGTATAGCCATATTTAGTGTGAAAGCAAAATGTGCAATTAGCTAGTTAGGAATAGTATGTACTTGTTTTAAATATTCTAGCATAAAGTGTGCTCTGCATGCGTAGCACATTCAATCTGTTTAGTACTAGAGTTTGTTGTAATTAGATACATATTACTTCGATATTTACATACATTTTGCATGTAATAATACCAGTTTACATAGTGTTTGCATGAGATGCAAAAAATTGCAATTTATAAGTTGCCCTTTCCTCATAATTCATAGTAAATTAAATAGCGTATCAATTTGTAACATGTGAACAATAATACTATGCACAGTGCAGTACATTGAAAATTTATTGCTAGAGAATTAATTAGGTTGCTCTAATCCCTAAGGAGCTATAATGCAATTGTAAAGGTGGTAAGTGGACTAAAGATACATATGAACGTGAATGAAAATATTTAAAATTAATTTTTGGAAGTAGATTAGCACAAATAATGACACGTGAAGAGTGAATGTGTCACGCTGAAATAGAAACACAACTAGGCTTGGTTTATCTTAATGTTTACGATAGTCGGGGCCATTGTACAATATAGAAATGAAAAGGAACAAAATAAAATGTTAGGTATGTATGTAAATATGTACCACTTGATACTCAGAACCGCACAGAGAGGTTTTCGTAAGCAAATTATTGCTTGTGAGTGATAATAAGTAGTAAGTACGTGCATGGTTATAGATTTACTAACAGTACTATAGTATAGAGTAAATAGTTGTGATAAATATAAGTATATCCATTCACATCTATCTATGATGTGGTGGTGATAGTTAGCAAATATTTACAAGTTATCTGACTGCAGCTCATGTCATGACACTTGTTTAAGGTTTTTGTGATTTTACGGCTGAATGCTTAGAAAAGAGGGCCCGATAATTGTTGTCTTTTATCTTTTCGTGACTGTGCGTGCTATTCTATCTAGCATCTAAAGAGGTTAGACAAATCGTAAAATCTTAATACCGTCATAACAATCTACTTTAACAATGATGCGAATAATGAGCTCGTTTCCCATACACTTCTGATTCTCTGATGTCCAACTCTGATAGACTTATGTGCATTCCCTATTATGTGTTTTTATGTAAACTTGTACGAGGACACTTCAATAGGGACTATTAACCATATCCATAGCTTTAGTTTGTTCTGTGTTGTGAGACATTGAATGCTAATATTCTATTCAAGTTGTATATAGTGGAAGTGGCATAAGTCCAGTCAGGTTAAGTCTTAGGTTAATATTTGTACATATTTACATATATAGTGTATTGTCTCATTATAGTATTGTGCTGTGTCAAGCCAAATCCATTTCCATCACATTATTTATTATCTTTTATGCAAGAGGAAGGTTGTCATTATTACTTATCATCCCTTAACGATTTCCTTTCTTTAACCAATGCATTTCAATCGCTTTTTTTAATTACAATAATGATCCTTAAGAATGGAATATTTTAATTTTGCTAATTTGATGTATAAAACAGTTGTTTATCCTGTACACATTTGGTTAGGCTGAGGACATGTGACTTCGTGTATTAAGGTCAATTACCAATTAATATGCTGATAATTATTGAATTTTAAAATCAATTTTCAATTTCACTAGATTCTAAATTACAGATGATGATGGCAATTTGATATTTTATCACAATAGAAAAGTGGGCAATAAAAATTAACGATTTTATTGTACAAGCTTTGCTTGTCCTTCCTTTCAGTAGATTTTGGGTACTTTTGAGATTCTTTTTCCCGTACAGTTAGATTTATAAAGATATTTCCTATGCTACTATAATCCATATTCGTTTAGTGGATGTAAAACATTAAAGGACCATAGTTAGTATGATAACATCTTATAATATTCTAGATTAGTAATTAAAATTACCATGCAACACATTTAAAACGCTGTTATATAGGCTTGGTATAAGATTTATTATTAAAACTCATAGTTAGCTTACATAAACATTCTTTGGTGCCTGTCTACTAAGTATCCATAAAAATGCGGCTGCAAAAATTTTTGTGTTCCCATTTACAAGTATAGCTACAAAAATGTACCATA
>JABASH010004381.1:0-14154 GCA_019776445.1 Tomocerus maximus | reverse complement strand
AGATGAGTTACTCAGATTAAAAAATAGCAGTAGAACTATAACTGGCGTTTGTTAACAATGTCCATCCGATTGTAATGTCAGATAGCCTTCTAGTACATGGCAAAAAAATTTCATTGACATCACTCTCGTAATGCTGGAGAAAATTAGATCGGAAGTGGAGTACACAAAAAGTAGTTTCCAAATAACATTTTTGACTGAGATAAGTTGAAAAACATTTCAAGGCTGAAAATTTTAATATTTCCTAGAAGAGAGTGATCAATAGCATCAACTGCAGTAGGATGACACATCAAGCTAAACTAATTAGAATAAAACATCATCGAAGAAGCCCTCTGTTATATAGTGAAAAACCGTCGGTTTTGAAATAAGGCAGGAAAGATGCCAACCAAAGTTAGGTTTTTTGCTTTTTAAATAAACTAGGCATTGCATGAACTTGCATGATATAAGGCTTATTTCAACAGAATTCGGGAAAAAATTTCAAGCCTTATACATTGGACTGGAAACTATTTTTTGGGGGTACTCCACTTTCGGTCCGATTTTCTCCGGCCCTACGATAGCGATATAAATGAAATTTTTATTGGTGGTCCAAAAACCTACAGTTACTAGTGGATGGGTATAATTTAATTATGTTTGTAGTAAAAGAAACGCTAACAATATCTGTAAAAGTGAGTAACTCATCTGTAAACACTCTCTGTATATTTGTTAATGTAAATGCAAGGAATATTTGGTTTTAGATATACAACTGTCAGATAAATAGGTCAACATTATGCGCAATTAAACGATCTACTAGTAGCTAAAGAAAAAACTTAGATTATTTGAAACGATTTCAGGATATAGTGATTACAGTTCCTATAAATTCTTCTCTCTTTTAAGAAATCATCAGCTACTTAATAAAGGCAACTAGTAATATTCGCAGAGTAAATGAATTAATTAACATCGTAAAGACTTCTCTCTTCTCAGGTTGATGTATATAAATGAACTAGAAAAAAGTATTTCATCTGGTATATGAAAAATTATAAATACAGATATAACTCAAAATGTCATGTTCTGTAGGCTTCTTGCCACAAGGAAAATTGAATAGAACCCCAATCAATCAAAATAATTAATACCGACAATAGCAGACATTATGCTACCTACTAGTAATTGGCTTTAATTGTATTTCCATGCAAAATAAAACTAATTATAGCTGAAATGTTACGTGTGAGCAATTCCTATAGCCCAACAGTACCTACACAAATTGTGACATCGTGACGTATAAATTAATATGATGAAAACGAAAATAATATCTTTGACGCGAGTAGCACTCTATAGCTCTTGCATCGCGATGCATCGTAACCGCAAGTGTACCTGTGCCATACACAAAAGTTATTTATTTCCACACCAGTCAGTAGTTGATTTGAATTATACGTAGGTAGTATATGCACTTTTATCAGCTGAAACCTGGCAGTGGCAAGGAACAAAAAATCATTTTTTGTTTTTGGCATTTTTTATATAATAGCAAAGCATGAAAACTTACAAAAGCAATGCCTTTAAAACTTTTTTGAATTCCTAAAAATGGCAATTAAAAATAAATAAAATATAGGCAGTGTTTCATTTGCGTTCATGAATTTAAAATACACAACGCAAATGATAACACTCTACTTATCTTAATGAGGGAGAACCCCAAAATGACTATGTTAATTGCCCAGCCAGGAGACAAGCTTATCGCTTTGTCTTCCTCGCTGGACAAAGTTGATTGGTTTAGCCACAACTCTCCTTCGTTTTCTTGGAAGATAAGGACATTCACTCCAAAACTCTGCCTATACTTACCTATAATTTCCCATTCCACCTACCTATCCTATCCTAATACTTTAAAATCTAATGCCACTGCCGTGACATTAGATAAGCACAATCAGTCTAAACTCAACTTGACTCCTACTAACAACTCTCCGGCCCCTTCAGAGCCGAAGAGATTGAAGAATTTATCTTTACCTTGACTCCAGCCAACAACTTCTCGCCGGCAACGGCGTGAAGTTGACTTAAAAAATCAACGATTTGTCTTTGTGCTGGACACATCTCTTTGGCTTCCGTCAGCCATTTTTTCTAGTTTTGATTTAAGAGAGTTTCTTCTCTCTCTGCTAAAATTATTTGCGGAGTTTCCTGTTGGCCATAATTCGGCAGTCGATTTAATCAGTCGCTTACTAATAAAACAATAAAATAAGTACTTTTGACATCGAATACTGTTGCACACTGCACTCACGCTTCAGGAATTCTCTTTAGTATCTATAGATAGGGGATGGAGAATATACCACTCTAACACACAGGGGTCAAGGTATTATATCACTCACTACATCACACACTAAGATTCTCAACCCCTCCGACAATATGTCATTTTGTTCTCTGATTTTTCTAAAAAAGGTTTCCAGTGATCATAAACACTGTTTCACACTCTATTCATCTAAAATTTGATTGGTTTATCAACTAATTTTAGGCTGACGACTACTTTATGGTAAATTAGCAAAAAGGAAAAAAGCATAATTTTTTTAAAATTGTTATTTTGTTTCTTGAGCATTGGTGTCTACAGTACTAGTACAATACTGTTTATCGAAACTTTTCTACCTTTTTACATTTCCTAAACTACAATTCCATAATTCTCGGGAAACGTTGTTTAATTTACAGATTATAGGTACCTAGCTTAAAAGCTCTTTGATATGCAATCTAAATCGTTGATTATCTGCTACATGAATGCCACTAATTTAGATGCAAGTTAATATGTTAGCTATGAAAAAATATGTGGTGGAGTCTACTAAAATAGGTGAAGAAAGTGGATTGGTTGGGGAAAGATTGTAAATGTGTACCACAGTGGATATTTTGGGGTAGAGCGGATTGTAGTTGGTGGGGTTGGAGTGGCTAATTTTTCTGGTGCATGGATTGTAATAAGAAAGTAGGAGAGCTGACAATGGGGATCTGGCAATGGCTCTGATTTCCCAAGTCTCGTGTGATATGGGTCGGAGTTGAAGTAGAAAGGTAAATTTGTAAACGGAGATGCCCCACCGGGCCTCATTTCTTTTTCTCACGTTTTCCTTTCCTTGTCTGAGGAACTTTTCTCAAAGGCTTTCTCTGGGATCCTATTCTCTTTTTTAATAAGTTGGAACATACTAACTTATTGTTAGCTCGTCTACTCTCCATAAACAGACGTATAGCATGGGATGCTCTTGATTTTTGTACTGCTCTGTTTAAATCAGCCATATTCACTTACAAGTCAAGAGAGCCGTTCTGACAATGGTAATGTTCCATTTACAATTTACATATCTCTGCATTAAGCCGACAGACAAAACGTAATATCTATCAACTCGTCTGTTGTCGTCTCACTTTTACATGAAAGCTGTCTCCTTTCCAAGACATGGGTTTATTATAACATGTGTACATACCTACTTATAGTATATCGCATTTAGGACTATTTCAAGATAATAATTTTGTGTAGCAGCATTTCTCAATGTCTTGCTGTATTTAATTTCCCTAAGTATTACTGCAAAATAACATGATTGTGAGTGTACTTTTTAAAGTACACGAATTCATGCACGTTTCTCTTCCATGTCATGTCGAATAAGCACTCTTAACGGCTAAGTGGAGAAACGTTGAGAGATGAAGGTCCTAGAGCTAGCTACCTACACAGAGAGAAATAGATTGAGAGAGTGAGCCCATGTCGTAGGATTGGAAATAAAATGAATACGTCCTTCCAACAAGAGATCTATGAAGGAACTTATGTTCTTCTGAGCGGAGGACAATGCAATACTTGAGGTACAATGGAGCGCAATGTCTGGATACTTACAATGGCGCATTGTCGTACATCTATTCACAGTAATAAAACCTTCGTATAGATTCATATTAAAATGGAAGGAGACCAACGGAACCCAACGAAACGAAACCAAAAGTTCTTTTCTGTTTTCCCTGTCCGCCTTTTGCTGAGTTTTGCTCTGACTCTCTCCACTTTCACTCTGCTTTCTCCCACTACTACATCCCTCAAACTCGCTTTCTCCGTCTACCGTCGTCCTTTCACTGTGTTGTCCTGTCCATAGATATATCTACTGTTTGTGTAGAGAGACGTCCAGGATATTATTAACTATGCTTTCTCTCGAACGATGTGTAACCATGACGTAGTGGCCCAACCTACCTAGAAATTCTGCAATAATAAGCCTCGTGTGCACTCAATTGCACTTCCTTGAGATTACCTTTTCTTGCATTAAGTATTCACAGCCAGACATACGCTATCTAACATGTGCTCAGCCGAATGTGAAACCATTCAAGATCCCCCACTCCAACGAAAACAACACATTTCTCACAAACACTGTCCTATCTACCTTTCCAATCATGTCACAGACTAACTGAGATGTTCATTATTCCAATCACTTATACTCTACACTTTATTATACTATTTGCACAACGTACATAATGTCACCATTCGCAATGCTGTCAAACACATTTTTAACTTTCGCGCAAAAGAAAAGATTTAGGCTTGAAAAATCATGGATTTTACAACCAAAACGTTCTTTTAGTTACTATATTCTAGAAGGATATGTGTCTGTATGTAAGTACAGGTAAATAGTCAAGGAGAAGACTGCAACTAGAAATGGGACGCTTTAGTACCCTAATGCGGGTAGGTATTTAAATATGTAGAATCATCTAATTGCATAAGTATACACACTAATTCATGCACAGTCCCGATTTCTGCTGTCAACCCCAAAGTAAGTATGGTGTAGAGAGACAACACAAAAGCGTGTGTTCGCGATTTATGTCTATCTTTCTTAAATACATCGCCTTTATAAATAAAAGAGTGGCTCGGCTGTAGGAAGGCTCATCATTTTATTTGAGTATAGCAAGAGGCACGTTTAGTGAGTAGTAAACTGTCATGTGTATTTAGATGGCCATTGGTCGTTGAATCCCTCGCGGCTTTTACCACTTCCATTTCAACCGCATTGCAAAACACTCAGATTAGCTAAACTGCAATTCAATGCAATGTGTCCTCAGTCGTGACTTCAGTGAACGACCATCAAAATACATTTTGCAGAACAAAACAAACACTCACGTCTGGAATGACCTAACATGGTGTAACATAAAATGTGGTGTCTAAGCCTAAACATGGGCTGTAACGGTCCTCCCATTTACTTTTGTGAGACACTATTTATGCTACTCTACATACAGTAGCTATCTATTACATCATATTGCATTTATTAGTCGTTCGTTAATGATAAATATGTATTAGCTCTAGTTTTTAATGACAGTTCAGTTACATGTGAGAAGAAATTGGGAATTTCTTTAGAATGTGGATGAATATAATTTTGGCGTATTTGCCTGTAAACGAACAGGGAGTTATAATTATATGTACCAAGTTATTTAATGAAGAAAACAAACGTATTTATGAGTGTAGAGGAGAGAGTTGAGTTATTAATGGAATAGTTTGGGAGTAGTTGTAGAGGGTTTGAAAGGAATTGGTAAACGCACTTTATCAATAGAGAAATGGAGTCAGTAGTGTGTAATGCAAGGAGGAAAGATAATATATGGGAACGTGAAAGGAAAACTTTTCTCTTTCCATTCTCAATTGTCTTTTAAATAAAACATGACAGAGTGGGTAAGTACATGAGGACGCTAACGGAGAACAGACGTTAGGAAGAGACCGAGTGACCTGTGCAACAATATTATGTCAGTTATATGCACACTACTGTAAAGTGTATAGGGCCTGGGAGAGCAATTACTTTCCTCCGTAGCATCAGCCCAGTCAGTTCTGTTTCGTCGAGGTTTCCACTCCAATTTCTCTTTTTTTATACTTGCCAAAACTATTGTGCAAATTTTGCTCTCTTCTAAAGAAACCTTACTTTCTGTTGTGGTATACAATAAATACGTCCAATTGAGAGTGAATCTCATTTTCTATTCAGCGTAAATAGTTTTACGCAATGCACTTATTTAGATATAAGTAGATATACTTCAGATGTACATATACTTTAGATGTTCATATACTTTAGATGCAGTACATATGCTTTAGAGATGTACATATACTTTAGATATACACAACACACCAGAAAAATCTTCTATGTAGTAGACAGCGAACGACCATTTTATGTTTCTGCAGCTGTCTTCATCTTATGTTTAATATATGCACGTTCATGATACTAAATTTTCTGTCATTCTCCCTCTTCATCGTTTTAACCTTATTTACTTACTTCAACAAAAGAATCCCTATTTTCCTAATGGACTTTTAAATCAACGATAAATCAATTATGTGGTTCGTGTTCGGTGAATGCCATTTAACTTTAATAAGCTCACTTATCTCGACGCTCACTCATCTTAAACTTTGCAAACTTTAATTTTCACATCATGCATATTAATGTTGCTGTGTCCGTACAAATATCTTCCCCAATTTAATTCACACACGTTCCTTATGCAATTTCTTCATTTAAAAAATCCTTACAACCCGAATTTTGTTTTCTTTGTTCACATAATTCTATTCTTGGAAATCAGATCTTTATGGTTTCCGGGTTCACAGTCCCTTAGCTAGTCTCCAGTTCTCCCACCCGTTAGTGCAATGCAATTTACAAACCTATCACTCAACATTCAAAAATTGGAGACGAATGTTTCAGTGCATACCTAAGCCATTAAATTTAAATCTCAAAAAACGCTCTACAAACAGAAGGAAAATAATAAGCTTGTTTGGGGTTTAATGGAAGTTTACACATCAATGAATCAACACAAGTCCCAACCTCCCAACGGAAAAAACATTAATATATATGGTACATCACAAGTTATTGGAATAGCATTTACTATTTATTTAGCTTTCCAGTTGTCATTGTGATTACGCTTTCAGAGTTTATTTTTGGAAGAACAAATGAAGGTCATCCCACAATTGTTTGTTTGATGTTCAGGTAAAACAAATGAAACGTTTGAAGATTATTTATAGCAACCACCACATACTGCTCTGCTTTGTTCGTCTAGTAATTAAGTTACAGTACCATGGAGGACACCAAAGGAAGATAAAAAAATATTCCGCATGTTAGCCAATAATTTAGTCCGAAATAGAATCATCATAAGATTTACTACCTTTTGATTCGTATTTGCAAGATAAGAAATAACAATAAGTACTACAAACTTATATTGCAAAATGAGCCTTTGGACTTTGTCCACTCTTAAGTGAACAAAGTCCAAGTCCCGAACCTTAGTTCGGGAACAAAATATTCGATTAGTGAATTAAGTGCTTTTATGAAACAAACTTGAAAAGATCCGTTTTATGCAAAGAATTGCATTGCTTCCCAAACATATATATCAAGATAATCAACATTTTCTTCCTTTTAACTGCTAATGGTAACCATCTAAAAGATATGTATATTGGAATTATGTTGAATTATGGAAATCCAAGAGCTATGATGCACAAGCCATAATTTTCCAGGTTTCTTAAATAATTTATGAGACAGTTTTAAGTATTTTTTATTCCTGATGAGAAAAGTGTCTATCTAGCTTAAAATTTGTAACTAAGTGCTAACTAAGCAGATATTTTGGTGTATTTTTTTACCTTCTAGCCTGGATGTAAGTATATGCGTGCTTAATTCTATAAATGTTTATTTTATTGATGCGATGATGCATAAAAGTTAGTTCATAAATAGAGAATTACTGATAAAGAGTATCTAAGCAGAATAGTTTGAATGATAGTGGCATGTTTGGAACGCAGGGTAAGTGAAATGACAATAGCTGAAGGAAGTTTGGGATTGTGGATTGGTACTTTCACGTTATCAAGCAACACAGATATTTGCAAGAGAACATAGAAGTCACACCACTGAGTTTGCACTTGGTGGAAAAGAGGCTAGCATGGAAATATAGTAGGAAAATAAGTGTTTGGGTATCGGATTGGGATAGTATACTTAGTAATCGGTGAGTGAGGGAAATCATAGGAATTTAACATTTAAAGTGCTTGGTATTTAAATGTATCTAGGTAATACGTGTTAGTTATTAAATATAAAAGGTGGGTAAGTATAGTGATAAATAGGGGTGGAATGGTATACGATAATTCATACACACGGAAGAATGGAATGGATATACGTCTGTAATGTAGCTAAGGCTTTGTGAATATCGTGGTGGATGTTCGAGAATGGAAATGGAGGAGATGGCGTGTAATAATTTGCGAGTTGGGCAATTTGGTTAGAGTGGAGGAGCAAATAGCGTAAGAGAGATAATGGATGGATGAAGGTTTGTCTGTGCCTGGCTCTGGCTCGGTTTGTTTTTGGTGCCGTGGCATCGTCTCCGCTTTTCTCTCTTACAACTTATGAAACAGAAAGACCTGGATTGTGCTATATAGCATTCTAAGTAATATACATCCCTATTACACTTAAGACTCTCCCTCTCCTATAGAGATCTCCAATTCGATGAAAGTTCATTGCAAAGCGCACAAGTGATGAGATGAGGGCGTGAGGCTGGAGAGAGCGTTAAATGAAAAGTTGCGAAAGTAAAACCATTCCATCCAGCATTTTTCTAGATATTCAAAAAATGTAACGAGATAAATACATCACAGTCTATTATGCACTGCACATTACTTATATTATAGTAACTCACATCTGTGCAACTCTCGAAATAGATTTCCATTATGGACGAAGCACAATTCTCTCTATACCAATAATCTCTAACAATAAAGAACACAATTGCACATAGCTATGTTGCTACCTATTTGCTTTAACCTATGCTCTATGGTATATTTTATATTTCTACCTTTTCTGCAGGCACACCTTCTTTGTGTGCATTTATTTCCATAAACGCTTTAGCATCTTTTCACATCTAAAGAAATCAAGTCAAGAGCAATGAAATGGAACAAGATGAATTTGATGAAGTAAGTACCAACAGGATACAGAATTCTTCTGAAAAGACTTATTCTGTACTCCTCCTCTGCTTTCACCATTGCATCTAAAGCTACTTTTCACCAATCTAGTTGAGTTGCTAAGTCATTACTAATGGCATTTTGCCCTTTAAATTCATCACGTTTACGTTACATTGATGCACAAGCAAGAAACTATGCACTTTCTAAGGAATTAACAAAATCTCACATTTTGTAAGGAAAAATATAGCTTAACTATTCTGACTATGTATATGTGCACTACAAAATGAAGTTGCTGACATTTAGAATTATACTCCTATGAGCTTTGCTCATATGGTTCAACAAACTTTCCCAAAATCCATTCATAAGCGCAGTTCAATGGAATAATAGTAATTAATATTCACTTCGTTAGCATGCAAAACAATTACGACAAGAAACTTTCACTGATATGATTTTTAAAGTGCTTTAATTACTCCAGGGAAATAGAAAGCATACTTTTCCTACGACTCTGTGCAAATATTTACAGACTAGAGTAGTTAATCAATATTTTACCACCGCTTTAATTGCTTATTACATGTGTATGAGTTGAAGGGTATCAAATCAAAGACGGAACGAATGCTACGACTCAGAAATACGAAAACTAAAGAAACTATTTAAAATTGTGATTGAACGAGGAAATAAATCGACGAGAAATAAGTAAACATCTGCCGTTTAGTGTGGATTTAGGTCCCTAGTGCATTACTATTGCGAATTTGCACGGATCTATCTTAGAAGATAAGAGCATGTCATTAGTTGTGGTTGACATGATGACAAAAGGATGACTGTATTGTGAGTGGAGAAAGACATGAATGAGGAATGGGAGAATCCTCGTGCAGGGCTCTTTTCATCCGTGGAGAAATCTTTTGTAAAAGTCTCGGAAATGAGTAATAATGGTCGTTATAGATGCGAAGATAGGATTTAAAACATGAATAGAGGCTATTAACGTGATTCGGTCGTGTCTTCGCACCCTGACTCGATTTGGACTTGGGTGAAGATGTGAGGGGGGCAGGGTTGGAGTCAGCAGAAAAATACATCTGAATACATGGAAACATTACAAGTGATAAATTCGACGGTTCTTATCGGCAGGTTTCCAGGTCATCGAACCGGAAATGAAATGCGGACATTAGCGCTACGACATGAAGAGAAGTTGGTCCTGTAGCCGGAGCGGAGGAGAAAGGTTTCGGTGCCCCCAGCCAGCCCAGAAGGAAGTAAATGGAGGAGTTTCCCACACGAACAAACGTCTGTCCAAGTACCACTATCTTTTGTATCTGTGTGAAGTCGTCCTGTCTGAAATCTCAAAAACGACTCTTTTGCATTTCGTGTGTTGGTGGATGTTTAGACTCGGAATCCAGTCAAGTATCCAGCTACAGTGTAATGCAATCCAAACGTTCTGCTCTTGTTTCACACACTCTACTGGATTTCCATCCCTAAAATAGTTTACCTACGTGCCTAGAAAAGCTATGCACTCAATCTACAAAATGCATAATATAAATGTCGTTTGTTCACACTCTTCGACTATCTTGCCTTTTCAAGGTGTATTACACATACAAATACCTACTGCTTCTCCATTTCTCTGCAGATAGGACACACTCCTCCTAGGTAGACTCCTAGGCAGACTATACATTTCCTCTCATCTCATCAGCTCCGTTCTGCTTAAGTAGCTCCAACAACATTTCTTCCAACGTTTTTTACTCATTTGAGTGAGTGAGCTCAGAAACTTTCGTTGTTTGCGAGAACATAATATTTGCCCATCCATGTATGCACTATCCACACATGTATGCTACTTGTGCGTATACAATCATTCTGTTTCCTTCACACATTCACTAAACCATACCACCTTTATTTCCCACCTGTCCTGGTGGGAAATGGAACAATTGCCAAATATTACATGTCAGCAATTAAACACATAGCTATTCATGCTTTTGATATTTCCTTTTCTCATAAGACACAAAATACTTTTATACAAAATAAGAATCATTATTAATGAATGCTTGTCTGTCAAATCTCTGTTGTGCCATTTCTGGATGAATACAACAGTGTAGCTCTATTTGTAAGCCACATACATATACTTACATCATAGATGAATGGAAAATATACTTATAATTTGTCAACGCCTCAGACATTTTGACTCTGCATGACATGGTCAATATTAACATATAAGTGCACATTGTACTCTATCGAACAGTTACCAATAACACCTACATTTTTGCTAAAATGAATATTAGCATTACATGCCTAGGAGTTTAGTGAGCATTTAATCTATTTATCTGCATAAGAATGCAGAAGTTAATTGTCGTTGATCCTAGGTGTTAGTTAGGAAAGAGTGTAGGTGTGGTAAATTTGTGTTGTCTGTGGAAAGACTCGGATAGAACAAAACCCTGTGAGTGGGTAAGGAGGAAAGCAAAGTTAACGGTAGGATATGGTGGCTATGTAATGTATATTAGATGCAGATATGTAGGAGAGCACGGGGAGTGTGCTTGAAAAAGTGGAGCCAAATCGGTGTGCAATTCCTCCTCTTCGCGCTTGATTCTCCTCAAAGTGCCGTTTAATCTGATCTAGTTCTAAATGCTTAATGTAGGAAGGTACATATGCATGTGTATGCATTCAAAAAGCATATTATCAGCGTTGTCTGTATCCGCAGTTTATCTCCACGCCTCGTCTATATAGCAGGAATAATAATATTATTTGTTTGTGCCTAAGTAGGCGTTTATAGGATTGGGAGAAAGGTAGATGGATATACGGGCGAGACTTATGTATAAGAGTCTGGATGTGTAATGTGAGGAGGGAAATGTAGGGAGATAGAGAGTGTGTAGTCCCAGTGGAAGGGTTGATAGGTTGAATTGCATCGGATTCTCCAGGATTAGATTGGAACTTGGCTGATGTTGATGTGAAGCTATTCTACGATTGCTCCACTTGGCTTCCTCTAACTTGACTACATAGTAGTAGTGCATGTAGAGAGCGACTAGCAAATACCAAACCAACTAAATATGTTAGGGCAGGAATTTAAAATACATTCTACCTTTGATTTTGATTCTGGTTGGCCTGTCGGCTCCGCTCTGGCCACCACATACATACATAATATACAGATAGAAATGCCAATATTGCTCCGAGGCACATAAACCACTGTCGTCTGCCCTGGTTTGAATAGAGGAAATAATGACGCCGAGTCTCGGCCCACTTTACCTCTCTGTCTGACCTCTAATCTCCCAGCCTCCTTTTCCAGCTCCGATCACAAACAAAAACAAATGCACATCTCCCGTGTTTATATCTGAGCATCCCGATTTGTATTTCCAGAAACTCGTCTTGCATGTTCGATTGACTTTCAGCAATAATAGAAAACAAAGCTGTACATCTTCTGCCTTGTTTACGAACACAACAAAAGAAGACTTTTAGAAGATATTACCTGCTCAGTGTGCAAACAAACAGTCCTTTCTAATCCGAAGGTAAAAGCGTCTGTTTGCCCTGGGAAAATATATAGAGAAAGCAGGTAGGGCACATAGACACAAGTTACACAAGTTTACAAGTTAAAGTGGAGAATAAAGTAAAGAAAAATACAATGGAATAATATTATAATAAGAGTCTCTCTCCTAGCCGGGTACCTACTAGCGTTACCCGGCTAGTAGCAGAGAATATTATTCGAGTCAAGTCGATGACGTAAATTGGAACAGGAGTGGAGGTCGGAGCCGTGCGATGCTCCGCTATGCCAGAGACAAGAGGAGTCCGTACCAGGAGCCATCCATTACCACCTTCCAGAGGTCCCATCTGAATCTGACTACACGAGCACTTTGTTTCCCACCTGCACACAATAAATTGCCGTCATCTATACCACTATCTCCCACACCCTACACACATTATATTCTATACATCCCTCTCCAACATGACCTTACCAATAACTCTATAACGACTATAATCTCTTTATGTCTCTTAATGGCATACCTATAATGCACATCTTGATAATGCATTAGACTCTGCCTTTTCAACTCCATCCAGCATCTCCTCCCTGCCTGCCTTGTATATCTACTATATTAAATATATTAAATATACTAAATATATATAGCCCTAGACTAAATAAGTATATATACCATTCTATCTATAGTACAGTTTCAGTAGGTTGAACTTACCTGTCCTACATACATACATAGTACATACATACATAGACATACATACATTGTACATACATACATACATACACACATTGTAGATACATACATACATACATTGTACATAGTTGTACTGCTCTTACAATATGCA
Organism: Tomocerus maximus; assembly: GCA_019776445.1. Lineage (NCBI taxonomy): Eukaryota > Metazoa > Arthropoda > Collembola > Entomobryomorpha > Tomoceridae > Tomocerus > Tomocerus maximus. Next base: position 1,037 of record JABASH010004381.1, on the reverse strand, counting down.
TCTAGCACTATTTGAACAGTGTCTTGCGACTCTTTTTTCCACTTGTCTTTCTCCATCGTCTGGTTTGTTATGCTTTCACTCTCTTTCTCTCGCATTGCAAGTGCCTTCCTGGGGCTGCAGACTATCAATGGCCTGTCGTTAGTACATTAGCCACGACACGAACTCTGTGTATGTATGTGCAGAGTGAGGATGGGTGCCTACCTTTTTGCCATTACCATAATAGCATTATATTTATACTTTAACTGCTACATATGCCTAATAGCTTGGATGTGAATGCTCTCTGCATAATGGCCAACTTCCCAAAGCACTGAACATTGAATTCCACATCCCCATGACATAGTGGAATAGCAAGCAATTCTCTTCAGCTGGATCCCTATTACATGCTGTGGATTCGCATCACATCCAGTTCCTCTCCTCCTCCATTGTCAGCAGGCTACTCTGCCCAAACAAAGCCTCCCCACACACACCACCATTAAAAATGACTAGCATTCCACCAGCCTTCTTCCTTCCTCGACACCCAACAATACTACCCCAACACACCAGATCCTATACGCTAAATGCAAAAAATCCATTCCACAAAAACATGAAATGCATAAATACTATATAAATGTATACTCTTTCTAATATATAATGATGCTATCAGGAGTATACCGTTATCGAGAGACAGATACCAAAAGCTACTAAACTAAATAGAATATTATTACCAGGTAGACTTGATATGCATACGGCCACTCGCACGTTGGTTTAAGCGTGACTTTGATTGTCTATCTGACATTTTGACCTAATGTCCCAGCATAAAATATACAGACACTACTCTAGCATGTAGAAGTATATATAGTATGTCTACGTAGGAAATATGAATGATAACAAAGAGAAAGCAGTGAAAGGAAAGCAGTGAAAGTGGACATGGTTTGCATTTTGCTGTAAATAAATAATAGGGGCTCTCTTTATTTCCTTACTTGCACTGTATCGCTTATATGCTACAGGGCTTACTTCTCATGTAAGCCAAGTAACGAAAATGAAGTAACGCATCAGCC
>JABASH010004380.1:0-14157 GCA_019776445.1 Tomocerus maximus | reverse complement strand
GGTTAAATATACTCAATTGTTTGTACTATTTATACCAATGCTACTCTGCAAATAGTAATATACATATATAACCATGTATGTATATTATATAAGCCCTAAGTTTATTTATCGTGTCTAATGGTTTGCCACTATCAATTCTACTCAGGCTACAAATAAATTATTTGTCCTTCTCCCTTCTTATTGGTGCACAATACAGTGTAAGTCATATTCATTATACATTTTTTCAAAATTCACATCCTACGCACCACTGTGCGTACCACTAATGTTTTTGTTTAGAAAATGAACTATAGATAAGATACCTAGACTAATTAATGCAAACTAGGTACATACTTGTTTGTTTGAAACTTTGGAAATAGTTAGTCCTTACAATTAATGCAAAAGCGTCTTTAGTAGGCAGTGAATGAATTACACTGCTAATTAAATATAACAGGGAATTTGTAATCGGTATGTGCAGAATTAGAGTTGCGTGTTAGGTCTCCGTAGGAATGTGGCTAATTGTTAGAGATGGGATATAAAGTAGAATTTCTACACACACTGGGTGGTATTTAGAAGGGTTTACATCTATGCATTACACAACGGGTTATTTCGTCGTGATGAGCATTTGGTAATGGTGAGGCACAAGATAGAGACAGAGGATATATTAGCATACATTAGTTTACATTCTATTGTGCTGCAAAAATAATAATCTAAACAAAGCCTTGGAAGAAAGACGGCAGGAGGAAGAGAAAAGCTGTAAGTTCACAATTTTCTAATGCCATGTAAACGTTGAATTTGGCTTTATTTTGCTATTGCTATTAATACTCCTCAATTCTGAAGGCTTTCCCCATTCTTTGTGTCTTGTCTATGTGAATTGAATAATGACTCTATGTTCTCTGTATCTGTCTATTATCTATTTTGTTATGTATCATTCTTGTCTTCCTCATCACTTCTCCGCATGCATTGTATTCTCTCACTACACATTGCACAAGTAGGTATCTGATACATACCTTTGTGGTATAAGTGCACGTACTACTTCTGCCTATACTTTCGATGGCTAGTGATACGAATGAAACCCAGAACCAAAGCCAAGAACATTGAATAATCAATTTATAATCGGAGCATTATTTTCTATCGCTGTGCGGAATACCTTCTAATATGTAATTCTAGACTTCCCTATATAAATACTTGTTATGTAGATTATAGTTACTTATCCCCTATTATGCCCTATCTCCATTTACACTAGTCATTATATCTGAAAAACCATCTTTATAAATCGTGAGACACTTTTATATCTACAAGGATCATTTTTATTTGCTTATAGTTAATTTCCATCGCATCGCTTCCATGCTGCTCATTTTCTCTAAAGAAGATAAGGCACATCTATTCCAATTCGCTTGGAATAACATTCACGTTATCTGTGTTCCTTTTAGGTATGCGACGCTTTTTCATCCGCACACAATTTTATGCATATTTGTTTTTTAGTATCTTAGAAATGTGCCGTTGCGGTGCATTACTAATAATACTGTGCATACTAAATACCTAGTAAACATTTTATCATTGTTTTTCACTCTGTTTTTATAACGCTACTGGTCATGTACAAGTCGTTACCCTCCAGATTATCTCTTTAATGTACTTAACCGATACGTACATTAAATTTTTGGTCGCAGTTACAGTAAACGGAGAAAGAAACTGTTTACTTGCATTAAGACTCCACTATACTTTAGAGACACCGTTGGCTATAACAAATACATAAGCTGCGGCTGCATTTACATAAACCACATAATATACTAATGGTGCAGAGACACTTAACCGATACATAATAAATGGCATGTGCAGAGCATCTGTATCACATTATACTTTTGCTTTGGCGACTGAAATATAAGAAAGTAACATGGGCATAGGTATGAATAAAAGTTATTCTTGTCGTTAGCTTTTTATATCCGGCAATTATTTATATAGACCATACGTAATACAAATGCACAGAGTAAATAGAGAGGAAAATTATGCATACAGCTCAATAAAAATCCAGTGCAGAGTATCCTACAGCTTGTGAGCTGGTTATGTGTGACAGAATATTATGGCATGCAATAAATGCACTTTATTCGAATTTTCAATATTTATGACTAAATCCTAGTAAGTATCTATCTGTGCAAACTACTCTCAATTGGGATATGAGCAGTAAACAATCAAAATCACTCAGGTCATCTATCAGACACATTGTGCTCATGCAATGCACAGATCCATAAATACAGACAGAGAAACAATAAAAACCACAACTGTAATAAATTAGTGGCATAACGTCAAATAAAGTTTCATCTTCTGTCGACAATCATAATCAGTTGATTGAAGGCAATGGTTTTATGGAAATATTTATACCGTACCTTTTATTATTAGTTATTCCGCGTTAGTTAACTCTAGGTTCGTAAATCCTTTCTTGTCTAATGCAATTACATTATCTGAACAGTTGTGTATTTAAATACCTGAGACAATATAGTATGCATATGAAAATTCACAAATCCATAATTTGTGAATTTAGGGATTTGTTCTGCGGGTATCGCTTTCTTTGTAAATTCTCCCCATCTGATTCAAGAGAGATACAGATAGAGCTATGAGAATCAAAAGAGGCTAACTATAAGGCCATAAAGTCAAGCTCTTCAATTGTGTGGGCACGGCATGAAATGTAAACCACTACTACACAATTACAGTAAATGCATGATTTAGATCATTTTTATTGCCCAGTATTATGTATCACCACTATACTGGAAACCATAAAGGTACCTGACGATTAATTTAATGGAGAGTAACTCAATGCAATCTTGTTCCTTCCTTCATTGTTTATTCAGCAATCATTACTTAAGGGTCTTTTCCATGATTCCAAACTAAGCCGGGTATTTAATTTCATTTGCATAGTTCTGCACTGACGCTGCCTAAATAAGACTCAAATACGACTCCGCACTCCAAGTTATATGTCTACTGCTTAGTTGTAATTGAACTTGTTGGCATAAGAGTGAATCAGACTATTACTAGATATTCAATCCCAATCAGCTTCTGCAGTATCACCCTGTAAATGGCATGAATGTGTCTAGTTATTGTCCACTCATCCATGTTATCTGCATTACTAGTGTATTTGCATGAGATCAGGCACTACATATCGGTGCTGATCAGTTGACACCTTGACAGCAACATATCATCAGTGCTGTGCTTTCCCCTCATGGGCATTCCTGTTTATTAGTGTAGGCGAAAGTCATTAATTCTCCCTGAGTGAATGAATCACACGTAGCTAACAGACACAAATTTTCATGCACTCTAAACATTATTCACGTGTTGGCTTTTGCATCTTTTTTTCCATTTCAGAATGTAGAAAACAGGGATTTGTACTTTGAGAAATTTTGTAGGTTGGGCTAGGTTTCTCTGTGAGACAAGCTACAGCCAAAATGTTGAGGATTCATAAATCTGTCGACAAACGGCTGCTTATGGATGTAACGATTAACGTTACTTTTAGAGCTATCGACGCATGTTCAAACACGGACAATTGGTCATTAGATGAACAGGAAATTCCACAAGAGTTCCAAAATCATGACTGATCAGCAAATTATGTAGATGCAATTATAGAACCGGAAGGAAAGCAGTGTAGGAGCTAGGAACCTTTTATGAAGCGACGATTTTACAAACGAGTAACGAGACTGCTTCATCCGTCTGTAAAGAAAATTAGTGCGTTATTTAACATTAATGTACCTTTGTGTAAGGTACAATTATAACATCATAAGGCTTGTGGTATTTAAATATCATATGTATCAATGGAATGACAAACACTTATTGTGTTTAAAACCTTGTGCTGTTGGACAACATTTGCTTGACCAAACCAAAAAGCTCAAGCTTTCCTAGCCTCGCGCTATGTTTTATGCTTTAGCACCTTTACACAAAAGGGTTTTAAGGACATCTGGGGTTTACATAATACATTAAATTTACCTTTTTAATTATAGAAACGTTTTTATTAATCTATTTTTTATTTCCTCATTAAAGTATTTACTACCCATTACCGTTGTAGAACAAGTGACATATAAAGGTTAAATAATTAAACAACAATAAGTTCGTCTTTTAGAAAAAGGCTGTTGAAGAAAAAGTTTGTTTAAAGAATACATACTGTCGAAGCAAAAGGCTTGTTGAAATAAAGGTGCTGAAAATAGAGCCATTATTACCATTTCTCAAGCAGTAGTAACGTATACCTATCTACTTTTAAGTATTATTTGAGGTCTAGGTGTGGTACAAAAATTTGCAGGAAAGTAATATTATACTATTATTATCACCTCACATTATGCGTACGCATCTTCACTACAACCCCCAGCAGTGATGGCCAGCCTCCGCCATAGTCCAAAGTAGCTTGCCCGTTGCCAGCCATAGCTGCAAAAAATAAAAGGCGCGCTTTTGTAAAAATAAACTACTACGAATCTTTGTTATACTAGCGGTATACCCAACATAGCTAGTAGATTTGAGTATGCGTGTAGATTCGTAAATTATGGAACAATACTCTAATTTACGCAGAAATAAAAATAAGCCCCTGAGCAGTGTACTTTTCTTTGAGTACCTACATCTGAATGAGTACTACACCGAGACTGGTAGAAATAGTTCGCGGCAACCAAAATTGAAAAAATTCTCTGACTTAGACTAGTCGCTTACACTTCTACTCAAATCTACACTTATACTCAAATCTACTTGAACTTTGGGTGGACCCCTACTATGTCCCCTGAGTTCGCATACTAGAATTAGGATGTTCCATCCAAAGCACCGCTAATGCTTGTAAATTGCGTGTACTAGAGTGGAGACCTAAAAAATTGTGAAATCACAGTGCATACAGGCTGCGATGATGATCCCGCCCTCGAAATCTTAAAAGTAGTCACATGTACAATGCAATGTTATACATACTACAACGAATTGACTATATGGTATATCAGTGAGTATATCAGTGAGGGACCTTTCAGAAACCCTTAGTAGTGGATCAAGAATATGGCTAGAGGCGCTGCTACACCATTGTCTACACTCACCAATATAATACTACCCTTCGTCTAGACTTACTATGTTATGATCTATCTTCCTAGGTTCTCGTTCTATCTAAATGACATTCATATCCAGTCAGATCGGGCTAGATAAATTTTGTGTGCTTGCTCACATCGTTTTTCTCATTTATTGATCGCTAATTTTGGGTGTACTGGCTCGTATTATATATTTTGATTCAAATGTTAGCTATACGGAAAACGATTTATTTAACACAATATTCGCCCGCCTCGGCTTTACTTGCCCAAAAATATAATTTATCACAATGGTTTGCTCTGAAAGCATTATTTCAGGAAATATTATATTGTTCTGTCTGAGGCCTGAGGTATGTTTCCATACCGTTTGTCTCTGAGGCTTATTTACAGTGTGAAAGGATGTAAACCGTATAGGCTTTTAAATCCCAGGAGTTACAATAGCCAATTATCGGTAGGTACTGTATTTGGTCATGTGGCTGCATGACATTAGTTTAGGCTTTTGACAAAAGGTGTGCACAACTGATAATTTAAAATCATCTCTTATTCGTGTATTGTTTGTATAATAACTTTGGTTTTGCAGAATTGAGGAGGATGAAATGATGAAAATATCTACAGGATGGAGAATTCAAAGTGGAAATGCAAATGGATGCACTCAGTACGTATCCTAGTACTGACTGTGTTAGTAATTTTGAACAGAAGTCTTTAGTCTCCTTAAGGAAATGGGATGGAAGCCAATAGCGGTGGAAATCTTTTTGTGAAAGATACTCTTACTCCGGGCAAATTTGACCCTCGAAAGAGAGTTAAGGTAAAAATCAATAAAAACGTATGGCAAATTACTTAGTAGTTCAGTACCTATGGGAGGAATACTAAATAAATAGTTGTATGTAACTTGATGAGAATGTTGTATAAACCAAGCACAGGTAACCGTAATACAAAAATAATGAGATATGATAGTTAAAGTAGGCAGAAATGCCTCTGCATTATATTTATCGCGGTTAGTCTTTCATCCTGTCAGTTGTTTATTTGGTGCTATAATTTTCCGTCCCTGAGTAGTAATTTCCTGCATTTGTTGGTAGTATGAATTAGTGTATTGTAGTGACATTAGATAAAGTGACATTTGGCAGTGGCATGAGGCTCAACTGAGTAAGTAACTATTATTGACTATTATGTGAAGAGTCACAGCATATCTGGAATGATGGATGAAGATTGCAGCGAAAGACCCCACCAGCAAATGGCTCAGCTTTCGTTGCACGAAAAGCAGTTCCTTTTGGCTGTTGAAAGAGGAGATGTTGCTACTACCAGAAGGTAAGTACTTTAATATAATATCTCTTCCTACACTCTGACTATATCACATAACCTGGACGAGATAAATAGAAGGTGTGCCGTATAGCTCAGTTATGTACCTACCTACTTAAAAAGACAAACATATTTTCTCACCTACCTAAGTGATCTCATTTTTCTGAGGCAACTTTCCCCCGTTTATTTTTCCATTTCGGGAAGTATTTCAACCGAGACATCTCGGAGACCCGAGTTTCATTTCAGCACTCGCATTATTACCTCATGAGTCATGAGAGGTTTTTAGTGTTATAGAAGTTCAGACATCAACAGAATATTATAAGACTAGGCTCTACATACATCATAGAAATTAAGTCTTGTACAGTACCTAAGTGGCTTTTTTAATCACTGCCTACATAAAATGGTCTTTACAATAAATGACAAGAAACTTGAAAATTCATTAGACAAAATAGCTATAAAATGGTTATGTACAAGCAGCGGGTACATATGGCTATAGCAGCACCAATTCAATGACACAGGAAATGAATGCATTTGTCCTTCAGCTTGTTCGATTGTAGAACTCATGGTACTCATTGCAAAAATCACTATGCTCATTTCAAATGAGACATGGTTTCGGATTTTGCTATTTTCTACTCAATTTTGATAGCCCCCTTGCACAACGGAGAAAATGTTATGAAAACGAAAATATCGCGTGGGAAATAATTTGTTTCGTTTTAAATTAACATGTTGTTTTAACACATTAACACAACATTAAAACATTAACGAAATATATTTCCTTTGTCGACGGATAGAATATTTTATGCCAAATTTACACAAAAAATAATTAGTGTGGATAGATATCAAAATTTGTATGCATTTGGACTGGTACTTAAGCGTTCTGATTTCTATAGTATCGTATTCCGCTACTTTTTCATTTTCTCGCCCAATAGGACATTTTGTTTCTCACTTTTCCCAATGGGAAATTGGGAAGTTACAACTGCTTTATTTCCCACTCGATACTACGAATGAGTGTAATAAAAGTGAATGTTAAATCCAATGGTGTGGTCCACTTACCGAAAAGTAAATGGATAAATATCCCGGGAGATATTTTATGGTTTTTTGAGGTGACCATTTGTTCAAATAATAAAGTATTGGGATAATTCTAATTCTAGGTTCTCATTTCACCAGTAGACCCAATTCCACAAACACAATCTTAATAAAAATTATATTGGAAACGGTAAAAGTCAACTGTAAGCCATGCGCCTAAAAAAGAATTTTGTCTAGCATTTGGCAGGAAAAGCCCTAATACTAAATAAATAAGAATCTCCCTTTCCACTTCAGAAGGGCTTTAGCCGTAGTAAAGACCGGTCAACCAGTTTTGTCATACAAAATATTGAGTTACCTTATACTTTATCATACTTTACAATTAGACAAGAACCTTGAGTTAGCAAAGATTCAAATCTTTCAATACATAACAATAAAAAATAAAAGCCAACTGAACATCGGATGCGAGTTACAATTGCAAATGTATCACCACATATAGCTAAGAAGAAGAAAAATTCAGCCAAAACCTGATTTATTTGGTTCTATAGTAGACTAAGCACTTTTACTCTATACATTTTATTGGATTTCAAAAAAGCAATGGGAGTCAAATACAAAGTGATCAGGTTAGAAAATTGAAATAATCCATTTATATAGAGATACATCAGAGATTGCTTTTATGGGTCCCAATCCCAAATGTCAATAAGTGTTCCCCGGTTTGTATGATCGGACTTAAATAGTTTAATGACGTATACTAGGTACACGTTCCTTTGTGCTGTGAATTAGTGATGATAAGTATATTGGGTAAATGTGTCTCCTGTTAAACATAAAGCACCTCGTGGGTGGTATTTCTAAGAATTTAAAGATCGTATTTCATATTCCTAAATTCTAAAACATCAATAACTCACTACATGATGACATGATTTAAAGATATAGGACATGTCGCTAAGTCGCTATCTAAAGTTAGATTGCATGAGTATGTGTCCAATAATTTAAATTGAACGCAAGAATTGCCAGTAAACGGTTTGTAACGAACTTATGAAAAATGCAGGCAATTTTAGAAATCGAACTTGATTACTCCTTGAAACTCGGCGGCTATGGAATTTCCAAATGAAATATTATATCAATTTTGAATTATTTTACATTTATATTTTAGGGTAACATTGAGTTATACTCAGATTACCCTGAAGGAAAATGGATTTTCCCCTGTCAACAACTGAATTACTTTCCCATTGGAAACACTTTCCTGGCAAATAAAATTTCGATGAGTTACAAGTCAATACGACAATTTTAGCAAGTTATCTAAAGGGGTTCCCTGGGTCGTTTTAGTAAGTGCAGGTGCTGGAAGACACCCCAGTGTTTCCGTTTTTGCAATATATTTAAGGCGTGTAGATAGAAAATAAAAAAAGTTGTTCAGCATCGATATAATGTTTGTCGAGTGTATTATGCAGAGCATTATAGTAGGTAGGTGCCTACGTAAATGTATTAAGGTGTAGGTAGAGTAAGTATAGTAGATATTCTTTTGAATGTAATGTCTGTAACGTGACGTGCCTTTTGACTGTGACATAGTACAGGATGGCATGTCATGACATGCCGTTGCTTTTCCCCGTTCCAGACTTTATCTATGATTTCTACTTATATAGGATGTTGCAGAAAGCCCACGAAACAGGATACATCAACATAAATTGTGCAGATCCCTTAGGAAGATCAGCTCTCCTTATGGCGATCGACAACGAGAACTTGGAAATGGTGGAACTGCTTCTGGAATATCGAGTGATAACGAAAGATGCACTTTTGCACGCAATTTCAGAGGAGTATGTAGAAGCTGTGGAAGTTTTACTGGAGCATGAAGATATTGTTCATAAACCCGGAGAACCTCATGTATTATTTGTAATCTGATTTCGCTCAATATAACGGTCTTTACAGTTTAAATGTGTTTTTGCGAATTGACTCAGTCCCGGGCTGTCGTTTACCTTTTATTGCAGAGCTGGGAAGCCTTGCCACCAGACACAGCCACCTTCACCTCTGATATCACGCCTCTCATTCTCGCTGCTCATAGGGACAATTACGAGATCATCAAATTGCTTCTCGACCGCGGGGCCACACTTCCCATCCCTCATGATATACGGTCAGCCAGCATTATATTGACTCGTCTAAACATTTACATAGCATGCGATTACGGCATTTGTCATTTGTGGATTTACTGGGTCGAGGATCCTGTCAAAGTGCCACACAACACGACTAAATTTGCCATATTGCCAATGATTGCCATTTGTTGCCAATGAGTAGGTGCGGTTGCGACGACTGCGTGAATTCACGTCAAGAGGACTCGTTGAGACATTCCCGATCTAGAATCAATTCTTACAGGGCACTTGCAAGTCCCTCACTCATAGCATTGTCTTCGAAAGACCCCATTCTCACAGCTTTTGAATTGTCTTGGGAGCTTCGAAGACTTTACTTTGCAGAGCACGAGTTCAAAGCCGAGTACATGGTAACCACCACCAAGATTTATTTCAACCTGTTCATCCTACTTAAACATTTACACTGATTCTTTTGCATGTTAGGAACTGCGGAAACAATGTCAGGATTTTGCCACAGCCTTGTTGGATCATACTAGAGGCTCTCATGAATTAGAAATATTACTGAATCATGATCCCACTGGTCCAGCCTTCAAACATGGAGAAAGAATGCATCTCAACAGACTAAAATTAGCAATAAAATTTAGACAGAAAAAAGTACACAAAATACTCAATCAAGTTACTTATCCTCACGCTCTGCTTATTAGAACTAGAATTATTTTAATTGTTGTTCTTCTATTTAGTTTGTTGCTCACCCAAATGTTCAGCAATTGTTGGCATCAATTTGGTACGAAGGTTTGCCTGGATTTCGTAGACGGAATATGGCTCTGCAAGCTCTGGAAGTTATTAGAATAGGATTGTTATTTCCAATATTTTCGCTAAGCTACATAATTGCCCCTCACTCATCCTGGGGACAAACGATGAGAAAGCCTTTTATAAAATTCATTTGCCATTCAGCGTCTTATTTCACCTTCCTTTGTGAGTCTGCTTTATCGTCTTATACTTACAATAATTTCTATTTTACTACATTTTTCTCTTCACTTGTAGTTCTTTTGATACTGGCCTCACAAAGATTTGAAACATTTGTCAATAACTGGGAAACAAAATGGGTGGCCACTGATGTCACAACGAGACGTGGTGCCCCTCCGTCATTTGTCGAATGGCTAATTCTTGCTTGGGTCTCTGGTACACATTTTCATTTCTGACTCTCTACCAATTTTCTCCAAATCTCTGACTCATGTGTAACTACAATAATTTCCTATGTATTTGACCAGGCTTAATATGGAGTGAAATAAAACAATTGTGGGACGTGGGCCTACAGGAATACATTGGGGATATGTGGAATGTTTTAGATTTTGTTACGAATTCTTTATATGTCGCTACAATTGCGTTAAGAATTGTGGCTCATTATCAAGTAAAGATCTCTATAATTCACAATTATTACTTTATCCATCCGTAGTCTCAATCATTTTTCTAAGTCATCCCCGATTAAAAACAGGTTCAAAAGGAATTGGCCAAAGGTTTCTCGACAGCCAAGGCTGAAAGAGTTGATTGGGATACTTGGGACCCTATGCTTATAGCGGAAGGGCTTTTCGCAGCAGCAAATATCTTCAGGTTTGAATGGCAACGCACACAAATATTGAATATAATTAAGCTCAATTGATTTAAATAAATTTAATCAGTTAGAATTATTGAAAATTCTCTTATCTTTTCCAGTTCCTTGAAGTTGGTTTATATTTTCTCTGTTAATCCTTACTTGGGACCTCTACAAATTTCTCTAGGCCGCATGGTGATGGACATTATCAAATTTTTCTTTTTATACATTCTCGTCCTATTTGCTTTCTCGTGCGGTAAGATAATCAATTTTGTAAACTCCAAAAACTTTTTCGCCCTTCTAACCCATTCTACCATTAGACAATTCAAATTGTATAACCATATAACTCATAGGTGTGCAATAGAATATAGGAGTAGGTACCTACGTACAAATAGTAATATTATGTGCATACTTGCATGACAAAATCTGAGGGTAGTTGATTGAATATAAAATTAAATTATATTAAGTAATAAAATTTTGTTTATGTAAATTAATGTGAATACTATGTAATATTTGACCAGCCAAATCCTCTGAAATTACAAAATAAGAAGTATATATGTACTATGATATAATATGTTATGTATGCAGAAACTAAGTACCTAACTGCTAATAATATTGTTTTATCGTAAATGATGAACGACTTTTTACCAAATTTAAAGGTATGAATCAACTGTTATGGTACTATGCCGACTTGGAAAGAAATCGGTGTGAGGGGCTGAAAGATGAAAGACACAGGACGCAGAAGAAAGAAGAGTACAATGCAGACTCCGTTTATAATTCGTCAGCAGTATTAGCCCAGGAAAGAGATCCAGAGGCGTGCATTCTTTGGAGGCGATTCTCCAAGTACATATATTTTAATTATTATCTCCGTAAAATTAGTTTTTCGGTTATCTGTGAACAAACTTCAGTCCAATGTATGTGGAGAACGTTATGCAGAAAATGTGGGCAAAAATAATAACTTTTTTGTGAATTTTTAGTTTATTTGAAACAAGCCAGACACTTTTTTGGGCTGTTTTTGGGCTTGTGGAATTGGAGAGCTTTGAACTTGCTGGGATCAAAAGTTTCACCAGATTTTGGGGGATGCTTATGTTTGGCTGCTTTTCCGTTATCAACATCGTGGTTCTCCTGAATCTTCTTATTGCCATGATGAATCACTCTTATCAACTCATCTTTGTAAGTTCTGTTTACAAATGAAGGTTTAATATATTGCAGTCTGCATAGTTATAGAAAAACGTGTCTCACTCACGGACTTGCAGTAGGTACCCGGGTTACAGATATTATGGATGAGGATGGTGCACTAGGCTGAACAATGTTCTTCTATTAGTACCTAACTGAACCCATAAAGTAAGATGATTGTATAATGATATGAATTTTTTTAAATGGAATGCATTTACTATTCTGGTCAGGAAAAAGCCGATGTGGAATGGAAATTTGCACGGAGTAAGTTGTGGATCAGTTACTTCGAAGAAGGTGCCACGGTTCCGCCTCCATTTAATATAATTCCAACGCCGAAAACACTCATTTACATTCTGCGGTGGATTTGTCGTAAACTCTGTCGATTTTCTGTGGCTGCCAAAAGAGAGCACATCAAGACCATTCGGGTAGATTTTTAATACCACGTACTAGATAACATAATAATATTCAATTCAAATCAGGCAGGAACCTTCCTGATATTACTCACTGGGACTCAAATGCACGCTTTTACTTATTACTCACTTAATATTCCGTTTCTGTATGATTGTGTACAAATTGCATTTGAATGGCAATTTATTGATTCTTCTTCAGTCGGACTTTGGACTCCCAACCAACACAACCATCTCAACTATTACCCAACTGTTTTCCTAACTATATTTATAATATCGTTACAATTCCCTGCCTTCATTCTTGCAATATTCTGCTTGTCTCGCAAATGCTTCTTGCTATTGATTTAACATGCTTCAGGTAAGAAGCCATTTAAAAAAGTCTCTTTCCCTGTCAATATTACTATATCTATAACAATCTTTGAGGGAGAACTCTGTCTAGTCTCTTTGATTCCTATCAGTCATGGCCATTTATTTCCATATCATTTATATTCTTCCGCTAATGCAAATTAAACGGCGACTTTCTAATATTGCATATTTATTAGATTTGAAAAAAATCATTGACATGTTGAGCATCTTGTCTGTTGCAATTTCTATCATTTTATAACGCTTTTACCATTGACGAAATAGTATTTGTCCTTGCATGGACTAAAGGTGTACAACCTTATCCCATACCTTTTTATACTTTATTATTTTACGGCACTACCATTCTTAATATTTTAGTAATGTATGGCTTTGGTTTCTTATAGTTTTCGTAGTAATTTTTTACATATAATAATGGCAATTTTATTTGTCCGTGGATTTTTAAAAATATCACTCTCATTTGTAACAATAGTAATCATTATTATTGTAGTACCAACAATACCTGCAAAAATATTATTTGAATGCAAATATTTAATGTGCACAATCGTACATTTTCGGTTATTCAAACTAAAACTATGATCATTATTAAGGCTGTCTAGTCGATTTAGTATGCTTACGCACCGGGAGTAATAAATAGTTAACCAACCCACATCCTTTTGTGGTATTATTTTTAGGTATTTGTATTTTTTTTCTCACGCTCCAAAGTAAAATCTTCTCAACCTCAGTTTTATTGCGTGGTATTAAAGATGCTTATGACATTGGTAGCTCCATTTTAGAATAGCTGATTTAAAAATGAAGTACCTACATAAAAAAGAGCATACAATTCTACAGAACCAAGCTTGAGCTTGGGGCGTTATGGTTTTTATTATGTCTTCATGCTACAGAGAACGAGACGTACAGACGCATTTGCCACTTTCACGTAAATTTCTTACACTCAATGTTTTTTTAAAATAAATTTGATCATTTGGCAAATAGGGTCACACAAGTCACAACTGATTTTCAGCAAATGTATGGTACACGTTTTTTAAAATATGAGATTTTACTCCCCCGGGATGTGTGGCTTATCAATGTTTTGCGCATCATCCATAGGCAGCCCAAGTACATATTATATACTTAAGGTTAGGGTGACTTCGTTGGTTTACATGGGGTTTCCTACTCTACGTCTGTGCGCAGAACTCGAATAAAACCAAACCGAATTTAAAAATGTCAACTGACATTTA
>JABASH010004379.1:0-14157 GCA_019776445.1 Tomocerus maximus | reverse complement strand
AATAAATTATCGTCCATGAAATTAGAACTTCGGATACTATTAACGATCGATTAATATAAAATTTTCATTCCAGCAAACAGTATATGCAATATTACTGGTGAAAGTTGACACTGTTAAATATCATTACTATAAAGGAAGCCTGAAGCTGCTCCATACACCATTTATATAGCAATAGAAAATAAGTGATATAACAAAATTAGCAAAAACAATGTTTTAAGCGTAAGGAAGCGATGATAAAATAATGACATTTATAAGGCGATCGTGAAAGCACAAGCATTAACATGATTTAAGCGTAATTAAAAACATGGAATGAATATGATAACGATGTTCTGTGCATCTTTACACATTTGATTGACCTACTGCTATTGTTATAGAGTTGAAATAAGGTTTAGCAATCAATCACGAAACTAGTAGTTCCTTTTCTATTGTACCGAATTTATTTTTGAATTCACTGAAATCTTGTTACCTCATAATTGATATTTACTATATAGAGCCAGATTATAATCCATCTATTCTACAAGTAATTTCTATCTGTACTTAATAAGCGAGTGATTTTTATTCATTCTTAATCTCAACTCAAAAATGACTTTGGGGCATCACATGCACAGGAAGGAACTTTTGTTCCTTGTTGCAAAACAACAAGACTATCTTACCTAACAGAGTATGAAAATAACACCTTGATATGATACGGTGTGCCTTGGGGGCATTACTTTTCCTAATAGATAAAGATAGACTTTTAGAGTACACATTGCACAAGCAAATTAAACAGTCTTGACAAACTGAACTGTTTATTGCTTTGCACTGAAGTTTGAATCAGTCTTTTCAATAGCATAAACCATATACCACCTACCAGGATAAAAGGTATGATTACACATCTTTTGAAGATATCATTAGATTTGCCATGGAATATATCTTTGTTATATTGTAAAGATCTATAAGGATTCGTTATATATGGATATTTTCATCTTGGGAGCGATAAAATAGGAAGTTCATGTTTCTTAATGCACTCAGAATAAATATTCATGCCATTTACACCTACGGATACAATTTAGACGTTTCAAGCTCCTCGTTAAAAGTCTAATGGAATACTTCTTGCTAATTATAACGGAAATATGAAATTTTCATGCATACTACAATTTACAGCATTTTACTATCTTTCTTGTCGATTAAAGCCATCTTGCTTTTTAATGTCATTAACCATTATCACAACAAAGCCTATGGCAATACATTATACATCATATATAAAGGTAATGGATAAGTTATGTCTATAATAAGTATATTGAAAAAAAGTATTTTTCGAGTTATGTGCATGAGCTTCAGAAGCACAATAATGAAAATGCCTATTCAGGGTCCATGTACCCAGTTACCCTTAATTTTCTCCATATAAATACTTTCACCTATGATATTACGCAGTACGATCTTAGTATAAGCCCTAAAAGACATTCCAGTTGCAGCAACGTAATGTTATAAATTAGGACTTTAAAGCACAGGCAGAAATAATTGCGAGGCAGAGCGTTCAACAGAACGACTAACTTTATCATAATAAGAAACAGTAAATTGATAAGAAAAAATTGTTCATAGTTGTACATTGGATTCTGGAGGTAGAATTCTCCAGTTTTCAGACTCATTGTCATTTCTTACACGTTCGCTTAATCCCCTTTCTCATACATACATATATTTACCTATAATTTAATGCGTGCCATGATTTCGAACCATGCTCCTCTACGAGGCGTATATAGATAGACAAATAGTAAACCTACACGATTAAGATAGGTAAAGTACACAGCATGGTGTAGTGAGACGTACACAGTATAAGTGGAGGGAGGGAGTTATATCAAAATATTTATTTGGTATCTGATCTATACTTTCTCTTTAATGATAGCACACATAAAAATTAATGTTCTGTAGAGTAACCCAAATGTACGATGATTGCTCTCACTCTGTTTTCTCCGCTAATGTTTTACCTCTAATATACGTCGGCCGATCTTTACTTTTAAGTCACCTCTACAGTCTACACGTCCTATTCTCCGTCTCTTTCTGTTACACCAGCCAAAACGCCAAGGATATGAAACTCCATGCCACATTTAGTTACCTAGAAGCTGACATTCTACCAGTCCTAGTCAAATGAAGCACAAACTGGCAAGGATACTAGTAGCCGTCTCTAAGAGTATAATATTATATTCAACTGAAATAGCGGTAGAGCCAGTAGTAAATAACCTTAGAAGTACCTTACGAAAATAAAATAGGTCGCGAATGTGCTATGCAGCAAAAGTTTCCGGATGATATTTTGTATATCATATTTTGGGGAAATGTACACAGCTATAATAAAAACGTATTGATATCACAAAGTTGACTAATTAGTTAAAACAATCAATTGCAGTAAATGAAAATGTTCTAAAGTTCCTATTTACAGTTCAACACATGGAAATAACTAGAAATATTGATATTGAAAGGGCAACTTTGAGAATAAGTGTCTCCAGATGAATACTAGTGATTATAGAATTTCTAAAAGCTTTTTAAAACTTTTTAACATAACGACCAATTATCGATATCGATGTACATTGCATCATGTTTAAAACAAAAAAACTTCTTATGTTAACTTCATATATTATCCATTTATTCTCTTACAAGTCATTTATTCCTATTCCTTTATTCCTAACCACTGTAACCTTACATAGCCTAAATACGTACTCCCATTTGGGGCATAGAAAGAATTTAGCATTTAGAAAACACTACTAGAGTAGGCAAATGGATACTAAATTTTACACCTCGTTGGGCACTGAAGGAAATGAATTGAAGTTGTGTCTGTCAGAGAGTTGATTTCTCTAAAATTGAGGGCATGAAAATCCTGCAAAAACTGTGCAGAGTAGCTATGAAATGGGATTGTATTTTGAGTTGCTAAAGTGCAATATTGTTAGTTAGACTTGATAGTTTGGCTAAGGCCCATAAAATGAAGCTTAATTGGTGATTGCATGACTGCCGAATGTCTAGTCGATCGTCTCTTTCAGTTCAAATACATAGTACACATATACACACATGTGTAGCGCAATGGTTAGTGCTTAACAATCGGAATTTTCAATATGCAGTGTTTTTAATACAATAATACTATACTAGTCTATATAAACGGTTTGCAAAGCATGTTATCCATTGTCTGCTCGATATTTTATTTTTATTTACGTGCATTATATCCAAGTTGAGAGAGACCTAGGCACAAAATTACATATTATACATCCTGTGAAAACAACAACTAGGTACATACCTAACTGTATGGATGTGCAGCTATATTATTATATTTATTTATATAATTGAGGCATTCCTATAAGAGCCCTGGCACTGGAAGTCTGAAATGCCATGTTTTAGGATTCTATGTACGTAGTAATTTGCAATAGTAAGTTCGGTTGGTGTGCTCTGTGTGCTATATAGGCAACATTCATAAGAGTAAGCAAAGAAAGCATTTGGTTGGTATTGATGTATTCATGAGTAAGTCTGTTTTCCCAGTAGGTCTACCTCATGTGCTCTATGTGTAATACAGAAGCATTACACAGTATTGAATTGAGTATTGTAATGTAATTCCAGGCAAGGTTCTTATGAACGAGGTAGTTTAGTCGGAGTTTTTCTGATTCAATGTTCAAGTGCATGAGTTTATTCCAAAAGCTAATCGATATTCCTCGGCCAGAACTGAGATAAAATTTTGATTGCTAGATTAGACATATTTTTATACACCGGCTCAACGTAAATGGTATTGCAGAATGCATTTGTAACAGTACTAGGAGTGCCAGTATTTTTCCTTGCCAGAAATCAGATTGGGCCCTACAGTGCCTAAATCTTAAATCATTACACATAGATTTCAAAACTCTTTGCAAAAACAAGGTAGAGCGAATACCTTGACAAATGTCCCTTTACCTACCCATCTACGAATTATGTAGTCAACATCAACAGTTAAACCTTTCGTTGATATTTTCCACTCCCATACCATTAGCTACATAATTCTAAGCATAACAAAGAAGCATAGGGTATAATCATACACATTTCTTTAACAATCAACACAGGGGATATGCGTACCGAGTCAAATAATATAAGTTCTTTGAAGTATAAAGAAAAGTTATGAAAAATTATGACGCACAAAGTTCTGGGCCATGCAAATATTCTACGAAGACAAAGAATGAGCAATTTAGTAATTTTGTAGAAAGCATACCTGAATTCCAAAAATTTCGATGATAACATCTAAAGAGGGAACAAAGAACTCGTCGCAGACAATGGCCAGAGCTACGAACATATACATGACTCCCATGATGTACAGTACGACAGCTCCTTTTCTACGTTCCTCAACGGTAAACAAATCCGGAGGAAAAAGCTGTCCCTCTTTTCCATGTGACACAGTTTGGTTTGTTCCATTCTCAGAAGAAGATTCACCGTTTGGAGAATGTTCTTTGCTCTCCGATGTTTCTTCAGGACTTTTTTCTTGTCGAGCGTAATATATAGGGTCTAGCTTTTCAAGCTTTGCCGCTCCAGAAAAATGAATGTGAGTCTTTTGACCGTAATAAAAGTTTTCAGGGCTTCTACCTCCACTAACGCCACTGATAAGTCCTTCGTCACTTAAGTAAAATAACACCAAAGGGAGCACCCCGAACACTACAATGTTTCTCCACTTGGTTCGATAAACACGGCGCGTATTTCGAAATGTAGCTACGTTTTTCTTGAAACTGCTTTTACGACTTGGCCGATTTTCACTAGCTTCATCCCCTGAACTGCTTTCCGATTCTTCGATTAATTTTTCCATTTTGAGAATTTCAGTTGGTAAATACAGTACCAAGCGCAAGTGTTCTTGCCAGAGTAGTAACACAACTTACGAACCGACGAAGTGGGTAATAGCTTTCGAAATGGTTAAAAGTGAGTTTCTTATTGCTGACTAGCACACAATGTTATTCCTTGGGGTACCCCGCGCCATGCCGTAGCACTGTTTGTTTTCTCGTGTAATAATACATATAGTGAGGTGTTATACTTACTGCACCGATAAGCTATTGTGGAAGTGCAATAAGTGTAATCGTGTTTGAGGAATGGGTCCAATTTTAGTTAACTGCGTATTTCAACAAACTATATTTTCATTTGCTATAATGTACATATATATAGACAAAAACTAAATAGGACCTTTTTCGAAAGAAATTCCGGTTTATCTCGGTTTTCCGTCTATCTTGATGACAAGAGATGTAAGTTCTTAGAAAGTCACGAATCTTCACACCTTCACAATTACAACTAGGAAGAAAATTTGGAAAACTAGCTAACACATACAAACCGGCAGTGACGATGATTATGAGTGTGTAGTGGAAAATAACGCAATTGCAATACGAGGTGCATTACTACCAAAAAAGACTGGAGAAAGTGAGAAAGAGTACGTCAGGGATATCCAGGGTAAAATGTAGTTAGTAATTCCAAACACATAGCCACACCTACAACTTCGTAATTGCTGAATGCACCATGACCTTTTCAGGGTCCATGATGATTCTCTACAATGGATGGGTAACTAGAGAAGAATTTTGATTTTATCTCCACATTTCTATTGGATATGACAATTATTAATTCTATTCGCCACTGAAGAATGTGAAAATGAAAATCTTTCCACTGTTCAGATGAAAACAAAGGATTGGAAAAGAATAATTAGGTTACTAGACTATTGAGTTGAGGAATTGCGACGCGTTATGATATGAGTAGTGTCGTATGTGGTCTGCATTGGTGTAGTTTAGTGTAGCAGAGAGGATTTGGGTAAAGTGCTGGAGAAATGTTTTGTTCCTCGCCGGTCTTTCTCTACAGAATAGACTGTTGGTGTTTCCTGGGCTGACGAGTCACGACTGGCAGTGGTAAAAGCAAAACGGGTGTTTGCCTTCAGCCCAGTTTTGTTTCTTACTACTATTGCTGTTAATGCCCAGTTTTGTGAGTAGTGGAGGTTAGGCTGGGTGTTCTCTGCTCCATTCTTTTCCTTGGAAAAGTCCCTTTACTTGCTTTTAGTCCAAGCTTTCCCCTCTTGCTTTCTCTCAGGCCTTATACGCTTCATTCTGTTCTTCAGTCGCAGAGTAAAAATACTTTGATGCAAAACCGAGCTCATGCGTTCCTTCAGCTGCCCTATATATTCTACTACTAGGGTTTAGGAGATATATACGGGTTAGTAGTACATATAAGTATCATCATATATATTTGTGGTTTAAACGTTTTAGAATACTTGTGGGGTGGGATGTATACAAAAGACAAAAGTTCATCTTTTGGTTTCGTCAGTTTATATCTGTATTACAGAAAAATACATGCATATTTATATTTCCAGAGCTCCTACCTACGCTTCCCTTTCTCATGCATCCTAATACTAATTCGCCTAACGAACCGTTGCGTTAGTTAATTTGATTTTGCATTTACCTAGTAATATGTCACATATAGTTTCCTCCTAAAAGCATGAGAACAGGACACGAGTCTCAGTCACGACACGGACACAACACAACGTGAATGCCTACGTTTAATAACGTCCTTTCTACTTCAGTCTCATCTAAATGAAATTTGTTGTGCAATTTAAATGGATTAGCATAATTACCTTCATGAGCTGACGTAACTCTTAATGGGGTTCTTTGTTACTCTAATTACTTAAAGACAGTACTCTACACTATAATTGCAATATTGTGATACAACTCACTCACTGCTGTCTATCTCTACTATCTACTCTATTTATACTATCCATTTACCTCCTCCCCAACGTCATTATTACTTACGATTAATTCATCTCCATAAAGCAGTGATCTATAAACATTATTTTTTGTCATTCAATGTAGTACAGGCTATTTATATTTTTATGGCTACAAATAAATGTACTATATTCTTGGCATCTTTTGTCGACTTTTTAATGCTTTTAGTACCAACCATACTAACGTTCCTGCGTCATTCTTACTTTACTTAAAAATGTTTAGCTAATTCATAAAAGGTCTCTTCCATTTCCATGGTCAGCTACAACTTATAATCTCTTCTATGTGCTCTGAAAATATCCATAGAATGTTTGACAGATTGTCTAAAATACTACTTCAAGTGAAAAATGTTAATAAGAACTCTTAATTTGCTTACCTACAGTATAAACATGCACATAATATAGGCATAATAAATTAGCTTATACACACGCCACCAACTTTCCCGAGCACTTCACTGTTTGATCATGTTTCTACGTTTCAAATATTGCTTTCTTCAATAAAATGTCAATTCAATTGCAATTGTTTTGTCACTGTATCACTTTAACTGGTTTTAATTTGCGAACTTCTAAGAAAACCGCAATATTGAAGCATAAAAGTATGAATCCGTTTTATCGAATGTTAAATTTTATCCACTAAAAAATTTGTGTATGGGTACCTAATAATATAATTGGTTTCGCAAAACACTCTCAATTCAAATTGTTCAGCAGCCATACAGCAGCTATAGCAGTTCTCTTCGGGTTGAAATTAGAGTTGATGTAAGATATTTGAACTATAGATAAGCAGTATCTGTATGATGGGAACAGAAAGTTCAATAAAAAATTCTCAGACTATGTTATAGTTGGGAGTATCAAATAATCGTTAAAATTATAATATCCGAGAATGGAAGAATATACTATTGAACTGGTCGTTCCATCAAATGGACAGGGCATATAAAAAAGGAACAATAAAAAAACTAAATATTTAAGTACTTTCGACTCGGTAATAGTACTTACCATATGTATGCTAATTACAGCAGTTACTTGATAATTCATCTTCTTTCGAATGTGTATCTAGTTTAGATTAAGATACCCGCTTATAAGTTGTTGACGGTCCAAGTGACAACTCATTTATTTAACTTACATATTTATTTTCCAAAATTTATTTTCTCCCTCACCTTTGACCTAGTCACAGGCATTTAGTATGCAAGGCATTCAGAGGATTTACTTGAAATTTCTTCATCTTTCCAATGATTTATATCTCGTTAAAATTAAGCCAGCCGTTCAAAAGTTATTTGAGCCCAAAAACTATTCTGTACAAAATAACGTACACCTTTTATAGCAATAACAATAATCTCCTCGTGACTTTTGATTACGTAGTACATACTCAGATGGTAATTAAGTGTACTGCGTATTCACTTTCAGAATTGAAACTGGCACACAATCAGTAAAATTAACCACTAAATAAATACTAAGAGGAGAAATTTGAATTTAGTCTTCATCTTTATCTTTTCTGGTTGTTATGTTATCAATGTCATTTGTAAACTGTAAAGTAAGTAGTAAGCACTGATTTATGGTTATCGTGTATTTCTGTGATATTCCTTATTCGCTTTAATTAAATGTACACTATCTACAATAGCAAAGACGTTACTCATCGAAGAGATTACGTAATAGTTACATATACAATTAAGTGTTGTTTAGTTAAGTTGTCTTTGTTATATTTAGAGTATTTTAGCTTTAGCAGTAACAACTACCAACCATACTAAAATAGCATCAGTGTCTATAAGTACTAATTAACACTCACATTGGGCTAATTGCTAATAAATATTATTTACGGTCAATGTTAGTTGAGATATGCCGCAGCCAAGCTATTTTCAGGTCAACCATTCAAGCGAAAAATTTGGTCAAGGATTTCAACATACAGTAGTAAAAAATCTTCCACTGAAGACCACATTGAAGGAAATCCAGCTACTAATACTGTAGTATAGTAGTAGTATACTATACTACAGCAAATGAGTATAGTAATCAATAATCAATAATTACATGCAATTTAAGTGTTGAAGTTGGGATATCTAGTTTTTAAAAATGCATAATATCATGAATGAGAACTTAAATGATTAAGAACAATATCTATTTTAATGCCTATTTCAACTCGTATCGTAGCTTATGTCTGGTCTGGAATGGTAAACGTAATATCAAAATTTTGTCTTCATTTCATTAATAATGTTCCCATTTTCCAAGAAAATTGCTATTGCAAGGCCAGGAGCTTAAAATTACATTTTACCTAGCTACCACATGCTAGTATCATAATATAATTTAAGGAATCAGGCGAAAGAAGCATTTTTAGCAAAATTGAATATGAATAACGTATTTGATGTCATGTATTTGAGTATGCATATCATAGTATTTATATATTAATGCAATGTATATAGTAACTTTGTAAAATGTAATAACATATCTTATCTTATTGAACAAGTAGTAGCATAGTAGCATTACATTACAATTACATTCCAAACATTTGTTCGTATAGGTGCACAATAACTTGGTGGTGGTTAATACATATTTTATGAGTTTTTATACATGTACACTGTAGCCGTGGCTGTATAATTCATGTATACCTAGGTCACAATATTTTGTTTTGCAAATATTATGGTTACCAGCCATATATAATGACTTTGAATGTCCTGTACAACTCTTCGTACGATAATCGTTTTATATTGTGGTGTTTACAATTACATACGAATTATGACTACTTATATACCATACCTACATTATAGGAGCTATGACATTATACATGCAGTTATAAGGTAGTTATGTTAAGTATCTGTAATACGGCACATAGATAGAGAAGACGAATGGTAATAAATTGTGATACAAATGAACGGATTCCGGATAAGTACGAGTTGTGTATGCGGCTTGTCCGGTTCTCGCTTGGGTTGCGATTTGCTTTTCTTTTAGTTGCATCTGCCGACTCATTTCCCACTTTCTGATCATTTTTCGTAACTTCCTTAGCTCCGTTGCAGATACTGGCGCTGTCAAATGTGAACCGACATCCAACACCTAACTATATGGTATCCGTATCCAAAATTATATGTATGTTGACGGTTAGGTGTTTGATATTATATATTTTACTATGTTAGATCTTCGTTTTATTTGGTAATTTGTATCGACTTCTTTAGATGGTATCGACGCCTAGTCTAGTATGTGATGTATGTCGGAAGCATGTGGGAGAGTCTTTCGGGTGCAGGTATGGTTCAATAAATCAGCAGGACTCAAAAACTTGACGATTCACATTTGACAGTTCCAGTAAGTTTGGTAAAGAAAGAGTTGGCAAAGATTAATTTTGGTAAATCACTGCGCAGTTACTCGTTACGAAGGAAATCATCTTATCGTCAATTCGAGTGCTTTTGTGACAGAAAACATATCAGTTAATAAAGTAGATTTAGGAAAAGAATTAGATAGGTACTTACTGAAGACATTTTCTGTACGACTCGAGAATGTTTTGATGTATAAAAATTAGATTACAGAGGTTGTTATAATAGCTTTAATTTAACTATAACCATAAAATGCACGTTTATTGTAGTGTAGCATTTGTTACAGATACAAGCATTTCTGTAGACGAGAGTTCAAATAGGATTTTAAAAAGATCGGTATACAAATACATGGCACACTACCAATCTTAATGCACACTACCAATACCAATGCTACTTAATAACTTTCTAAGAAAAACACATACAAGTTTTAATAGTGTTATTTTACAACACTACTAAAACTTCCATATAATGAGGCAAACGCATTCAGGCATATATTTCTATTAAGAATTTTGCCAGCACGAGACTTTCATTGTAAGTTTTAAAGATTGTATGTGTTGCAGTCAGTGTGTACATTCAGAATACTTTTATATTTACCAGTCAATATACACGTTGTGATACCAGATACACTTATTTACTGGAATGCGTGTACACATGATATAAAGATAATGCTTTGTATATATAATAATTCATTCAGGCATAAACGTACTACGATGCGATGGCAGTAAGTTGGTGAAAAATATTATTATTATCCTTAACTGCTACTACTGCGTATTACCTATATAATGCTTATTCTAGTAAGTGTATCTGGGTATCCACGACACGACGTGTACATTATGACTGGTAAATATATGTATCAACATTCTGAATGTATACATACTGACTGCAACATATGCAATTATGCACCACTATGTCGAATATAATGTTGTTTGATAGATGTGTCCCGATTCCCAATGTCGAAAAAGTCATGGCCGTGTGCAAAAATATGAACCTATGGAATACGATATAGGTAAAATTATGACACATATGCCTACATGGTTACTTACAATGTGGTAAATGCATTTATTTTGAAATGTTACGATGCAGATATCTTGGGTTCATTCTAAGATTATTTACCATTTCCATACTCTTGCTGCTTGGCTAGTCATACTCATATACCATACCATACCAAAAGGAAAATAGTAATAGGATGATACCATTTACCAAAAGCCATGTATTACTATTATCATATCTAACCTTGAGAAGCAACAATATATTCAATAGAGAAGCACTCAGGGGTCTTCTGCTTCTTATTCCCACTTCCAGTTCCAACTAACAATTCATAGGCTTCGCTATAAAAAAATCCTTCTTTATAAATGAAGCTCTGTTGGCACCAAAAATATATATTATACCAATCCGTGTGATGAGCCATGCCAAGCGATTTCCGAACATCACAATGGAATTTGTAGTCAAAGCCAAAGGTTTCCGTTGAGATTCTTTGATCCTCATTGGATAAACTTTTGTATTTCAAGGCATCTGAACCAAAAGTAATGAAATGAATAATAGTTAAAAAGCCCTATACATGTATAGTCTATGAAGACTCTCTTAAGACAATGTGAGATTTGGAATCGTGTAACAGAAATACAGAAAAGTCGATACTGTTGATTGATACGTTCAATCAACTGAATTCTTAATGACGGAAAAAATAATTTGCATTTTCTTGAAATCGAGTCTTTATATTTCAGAGTTCGTATTCTCCCTTTCTAACTATATACCTACAACAAAACGATTGTTCGAAAACTTATTTTTAACCAGGTATGTATTTAGCTTCTGAGTAACTAATCTGTTTGTGAAAGTGCAAACTGAGAATACTGCTTCTTATTTGACGAAATAATCTTTGCCAGAAACTTCAAAAGACTGCGTCAGCAATATGAAATAAGTACATACAAGAGAAAATCGTTAGCAGAAATCAATAATGATTTGCGCTCTTCGGAAATAGTGTACCGAAAGATAATTATATGTGTGTAGTCCCTAGGCAGGTCCCTACATGTCATGTCGGATATTATTTCAGTGGTGCATTAATATATATACATATATAGAGCTATGATATTCTCCCAACCTAGACCTACATATTATAAATACGTTGCAGTTGCAGTCACGTTGATAAATAAATTGATTTTTTAGCGGATTCAGCTCTTTGGACTTGTGATGGGAAACTGATAATATTATGTATGTATGTTCTGAATATAGAGACATTCCCACATCATATGCATGGTCCAGCAGAAAACAGATTGACAAACTCTTTAAATGATACTGCCTGCCTACTGCTCGGTCTAAAAATCGCCATTATTATGTAATAATACTTCATAGCTGATAGTGAGTTACAATTTTCTTTGACGTCGTCACATGTGAGATACGTATACGGTCGAACTGGTCGAAGTACAAGTACAAAAAATACATATGTCTATCCTATCGTCTAATTTTTTAAGAGCCAAACTTCCATCTTTAAGCTTAAGCTTGTGTATTTGCCAAATAGAAAATTGTCATTCATGATGTGTACACATTGCACTCTTCTGTCCACTATGGTCGATTGAACTGGAAGGACAAATAGTTAAGTTGCCCAACATAACTTTTCGACGTCGATCCGACGGATTTCTCTTCAATATCGGTAGGGAAAATTTTTTTCACATAAATTCTATTTTTTGGTCCTGTAGAAGAGCACTATTTTCGATGTAAAGTACCTCTTCTGGTTGTCTTCTTCTTCCTCTTCCATTTCAGGCGGTATAAACTTGGTCATCAACATCGATGTTCCTCTTTTTCCAGTTGTCTGATTATCACTACAAGTTCGCAAGATTTTGTCTTGAACTTTTCTTGCTGAAGGGAAATCCTATGCTTTCATAGCAGAAACTTTCATTTACTCTTTAAGTAACTAACACGATTTAGGTACTAAAAATGTTCTAAGATATGTGTATAACCCCTGAAACCTGAAACTACTTGCTGGTGCCCAGATGAAAGATTTTTCTCCCACTCCTCTTATCTCTCTCTCTCTCTGTCAGATGTCTATATATTATACTACTATATATGTACTTCTTTCTGAACTATAACCAGTGCAGTCCTCCCACGACTACGACTCACTAAGTTTTGATCTACTAAACTGCTTCTTGCCAAAAGGAAAAGAAAGTAGAGTGTAGAGGCTTTGACTTTTATCCTATAATTTGGAAAGGCAATATTTATTGATTTTTTAGAGTGAGAGAAACTTGTTACTATATATAGTTATACAATTATATAATAATGAATTTTATTGGATCTTGAAAAATTAATGTTATATGATTTAATTGATTTATTTTTTGCAATTTATTTGTTACGATTATTTTACTAATGTATCAAATTGAAGGTACATAAACCACTGGAATAATTTTGATTTAGATAAAATACAACTGTTTTGAAGGTAGGTAGAGAAGTAAAATAATTTGTTATACAATCATTTAAATTGAATACAATTTTTGCTAATTGAAAATAACGACAATCGCAAATAATAAATCATTAAATCACCATTTGCCATTGTTACAATTTGCTTCGAACCAATACTCTCTTTATTTAAGAGCTTAGCTAACATTTAGTATTGCTGCCATTTTGACACCAAGTTCGTGATATTCGTGGTGAGATAAATATTATGTTATTATTGTAGGCGAAGGTACTATAAATAAAACACTACACACTGCATTCTGCATAAGATCACGATAGATATTTGTTATACACTACATACTATTATAGAAGATATAGTAGTAGCGAAGTAGTCCAGAAATAAATACAGTTACCGGATAAATACTAGCTACACAATTAGTATTCTACATTTATAAAGTTTAAATATAAATGTTTCAAATGTGTAGATTTAGCTAGTAGATTCAAGATTCACATTACAATATTATACTAATTCGTTTCGTATACTTCGAAAAGATGCATTATCAGCGAATCAGAGTTAGTATATAATTTTTAGGACAACTTACTTATTACTACTTACTTTTTTAATATGTTGTTAGCTATGGTATACTGTTGTTTTAATTTCTGATAGAGTGATTAAAAAGAGGCTCATCGAAAGCACCCGACACCCGATGCCACCCCACCCGACGCCCGACGAGAAGCGACCCGACGCCCGACGCGAAGACACCCGAT
>JABASH010004378.1:0-14157 GCA_019776445.1 Tomocerus maximus | reverse complement strand
TCAGTCTCTCCTTTGTGTGGTCTCTTTGATCTCCCTCTGACTGGTGCAATCAATCTGCACTTCTGCCTACTTTGCGGTTTTCTTTCCATTCCTTGTGTTTATCCGTGTAAATCAAAAGAGAAAATGACATGTAATTGAGAAATTGAGATCGCAACAATTTTAAAAAATATTCCATTGAAAAAAGGCACATCAACTATACAGCTGAAAACGATAAGGTTATTGTTGTGGTAGCCAATTCCAAATTGAGATGTGACAGTAAGGACAATGAATCTGATTTATCTTTGCCTTTTAGTCTCCTTTGTTGTGAGCATAAACAATAAAGTTTTCTAATGCTCTAATGATCATTTTGCATTAATTAGGTATAGTCAAATAGTGAAGAAATCCTCAACGCAAATATTAAGATTTTCTTTAATAAACTTATCTCAGTTATCATCAAAGCAGATTTACATCCCACTCGCGCAATAACTGTCTTACATCCATCTAAATTACTTAGTTGCATTCTGCAATGCAATTCTGCATACTGCATCATATTTGTACAATGAGTGCAGATAGTTTCTCGAAAATAGAATAAAGTGAGACAGACTTCTTTTCAGCTTTCATTTTCCCTTCGGTGATGTTATCAAGGATTCTCTGTGCCCCATATTCATGTCACTCATGTCCTCATCTACTCACTGACAGATCTAATCAGTTTATTTAATGTCTGTACAGATGATTTCCGTAAAAGTAATTTACGCCATACCTTCCTCTTGTTGTGTGGCAAATTCCTTGTGGATATTTGCTTTTCTTTCATATACACCTTTTCTTGGCGTAGGTTGTCGTTATCCGTGCGGTACAAATGCTAGATGCATTACAATTCGAAGAAATAGCTTGAGTATATAGTTAAGGAATTAGGATAAGTAGACTGCATAGAGGAATAATTAAGAAGTTGAGTCCTGGAAAGGCGCCTTGTCATCTCATCCTCAAGCAATGTAAAAGACAAGAAACGACAAGCCTAGAAAAACTTTTTGTGTTTTTTCTTCGCATTTCAAAACGAATGTAGGTATGTGAAAATTTGTATTTATAACCCAGTAAATTAGTCGTTACCTACAACTTACAACTTAAGAACAACTAGTAAATTCGAATCCCTTTGAAAATGGTAAGCTCAATGCGGAACTAACTAAAAGGAAATCTAGAAAAACGCATCCCAAACTGGTGCATAGGGAAATGAATCGGTGAAGAATTTTCACCGTCGCTTGACATTTCGTCAATGCATAATTTGAATTCGAACATCTTGAGTTTTTTGATCTTTTCTATGTAAATGGATTTTTGTTGGTGCCATTGCAGTTATTACGGTTGGATGTGGTGCAAACTAGTTATTGTTATTGTAGATTAGACAGGAACGTTGTGATGTGAACTTGTGTTTTTACAGATATTAGCTATGAATAAGCGTCTTCAGTTTGGGTTTGTATGTTTCCAGTGGTTTTGTTGTCTCTTGTTTGCAGTAAAGTTCATTTGGTGGAGGAGATAGTAAGTTAGATAATAGAATTACTTAATGCACTGATGTGTGGTAGAGCGATACAATTTGTAATACGGTGTAGCTATCTGTATGACCGTGTGCATTTGCAATAGAATGCTTCGACTATTTTTAACTAACGTGACTTGTTCTTTGTGTGAAGCAATAGCAATACACACTTCAATAGTGTAGTAAACGTCTAGAAATCCACGGGAGTCTCTGTAGATGTAGGAAGGTATATTATGTTTCCTGAAATGCAAATGACTGGAAACAACGCATCCGAAGAAGAGAGAACACAACCGAATCGAAGCACCCGGCCCAGTACATATACATACGTAGTCCACAAATCAGAAACAAGTTCTTGAAGTCGAGAACACACACCCCAGTGATTCTAGAGAGACACATAGAAATGGTTAGTTCACAATGCACACATAACTTAAGAGACACAAACAGAAAAACACAAATATAGAAAACAAGATCCTCCAGTTTGTTTGCTTGCCCTAATGTCACCTCCTCATCTCTTGTCGACTCATTTTGTCTCATTCATACGAATTTCCTTTGGAATGTCTTTTTCTCTACCACATACTTTTCTGCTGAAAAAAATCCGTGAGAAAAAAAGGACACCAGAAATACTTTTGTTTATACTAGAATACGCATCATTGTTATGTTATGACGAGCGAAGCGATTGAAATCGAAACCCTGCCCTAAAATATCCGATTGAGATCTAAACGGAAAAAATTAAAGGAAATGCAGGTCGATGACTAATGCCAAGGAAATTTAAGCTATTCCTATCTCTGTAGAATTGGTAGGACTATTATTGCACTTTAAACATTAGTGTAAGTGAAACTAATCTTAAGTAGACTCTCGTACTGTTTTCTATTTGTAACTTGTAACCATTACAATTCTCTCTCCTAGCTAGAGTAAATACAAAGATAAGCCAAGTGAAGCAAACCTTTTCA
This sequence comes from Tomocerus maximus, assembly GCA_019776445.1. Classification (NCBI taxonomy): domain Eukaryota; kingdom Metazoa; phylum Arthropoda; class Collembola; order Entomobryomorpha; family Tomoceridae; genus Tomocerus; species Tomocerus maximus. The sequence continues at coordinate 11,706 of JABASH010004378.1, read as the reverse complement.
AATTTGTGTTTTACGAAAGGACTTACAAGAGTCGAAAGAAGTCAAGACAGACATGACATGACAATCCCCGAAAATTAACTCCCGAGTATTAGTTTCTCTTCCTTAAGCCTAATGTTACCAGTTAAAATTATGTGTATTGGCTAAGTAGATATATTTCGGTTCATGGAACGGACTAGAATGCAAAAAACCTGACAATATATCTTTATGTATTCTATTGTAGTGTAGGATGTAACGGGTAAAAGCATCTGACAGAACCAACTAATTGTTTCGGCATTATCGTTTTTAGTTTTATTTTCATTTTAGACAGGCACATTCCGTACTTGTCTTGGCCTGTCCTGCTATACGCTTCCCTGAAATGTTAAGGAAGGTTTTATCGTTAGTTTACTTTTAGTTAACACATGGGTAATTAGTAATCTTAATGAGAGTAGTTGACATTAATTTCTTTAGTAATTGTTACAAATGGCCAATAGACTGTAATGATAATGCAGCGTGATAACGAGAAATAACACGACGCTCTGAGCGCAATGAAAATAACGATGTGCTATTTAGTATCGTCATTCGAACGTGAGTTTCCAGATAAAACAAACAAAACAAAGCCGACTGGGTTTTCCAAATCAAACCAAACTCACTCCACTACTCCACTACCATTGATATAAGCTTAAGCTCTGGATAACTCTGACTCTTCTGCTTTAATTTTTAAGACTTAAGTCTTGGCATTGCTTAATTAGTGAAAAAACTCAATGAAGGATTACGTGACGAAAACTTCGTAAAAAAGCTTAGGATGAGAATGGATAATATTATTTAGTAGCAGGATGAAAACAGAGATCTAGCCTTGTTGTTGGAACATCGATTACTTTTTCAATGAAATGCTTTTGCAAGCTTAAGCGAAGTTCGATAACCAAATAGTATCAGTCCATGTTTGTTTCGCTTCATCTGTATGTACTTGTGCACCTGTGTTGGCTGATCAATTAACTGACATCTGCTCTTACAGGACGCTATTTGGCTTTGTTGACACCACAACTTCCCGGGAAATCCCTGTGAGAGAATGAAACAGTCAAAAAACAAAATTCCATTCAAAACTATAGATAATATTTTGCGTGGATACATTTCACTGAAAGAATATCCCCTTCACACTCATTTTCTCATGTAATAACCAAAGGGATGTCAAATAAAACACCCGTGTCATGCAATACATCATCATGTGCCATAGGCCGATTTACTTCCTAATAGGAATAAAAAAGTAAGGAAGGGATTTCAAGGTGATATATGGAACATGAAGTGTAAGCCGCAAGATTTATGGATTTCGAAATTCTTATTAATGCACACGTAGCAAATCTATTCAGGTTTTGTGGTTGTCTTGAGTTAGTTTGTTTGTTTTACATGTTTCACTTGTACAGTTATGTAAACACTAAACAGTAAAGACACAATAATATATTGATGGTGTCATTTCCAGTTTAATTGCTATATATCCATGAGAGTTAATACTGATTTATATACAGAATAGAATGCATGACCCAAAAATACGTAAACCATATGGAGTCAGGTGAGGATTTTAAGTTTAAAATGACATAATTTCAGTCTTGTTGCACTTAATCATTGATTGATCACATTAATGTGTAGTAGATAAATAACATGGGATGGGATGTTCTGGTCCATTTCCAACCGAAGTATAAGATGCCAAAAATCGAGTGCAGCTCACACTGTCACTCCTGTAGAATTGTCTACAAAAAACTTCTCACCCAAAAATATTTACTACTACAACAGATCTTACACATCCCAAAGGAGACCCTATCCTTCGATAGGTTGATAATATATATTTCTATGAATATATATTTAGTTAAAGTTTACTTATGTTACGCACAAGTAACAAAATATAATATAGGACGGGTATATGAAATGCCCAATTTACTTTATAAATGATGGAGGCTCATATAGAAAGAACTCATAGAATGAAATTGCATCAAAAGATTTGTATATTAAAGAGGCTGACGACGACGACAATACGGAGGAGGCTGGGAAGATCGGATGCCGTGGATGGTTGACTTGTCTTGTCATCGTCAGCTAAATTGTAAAGGCAACAGGGAGGACTTGTAACGCCTCTCTGTCTCTACCTTATCAAAAACAAACTACACACAATCTCCGCATATCTACTTACATGCACTATATTAAGCATTATCTCAAATTCCTGCGTTTTTCCACTTTTTGACAGTTTTCGCACTTACAAACATAGCGCACTCACGACTTGTCACTGAAGGTTCTGTGTGGGATGCAATGTGTTTAATGAGTAAGTAAAATCTAAGTGTTGCGTGTGTGTGACTCATTCAGAAAATATTTCGGAAGGACGGGTAGAAAAACTCATAATTTGATCTATACAGCATTGTCAGTTTGAAGTCTGTATAAACGTAGCCACTTAATCTAAAACCATTGCTATTTAATGAATGTGCTATGATTGATTGAATTACAACGTATTGGAATGGTCCTGCTTTACTCCCGTTGTTCAGGAAAAATGTTGCGTGTAATTGGTATGATATAATGGTATGTGTTGCCTTGCATTGCTTACGAATTGGGCGCTAATATTTCACATTCTTGGCGAATTAGTGTGTAAAGGCAGGCAGGACATGAGCATAGTAACTTGTTGTGATATAAATAGGAGCTTATTCACTGTCCTATCCGCAATCCAACAGCCAAAATGTGATTGAGACAAATTGCTGTTTTACAAATATTTAACTTGTTTTCACCGTATTTTTAAAATTGGCAGTCAATCTGCTTGTCTCTGATATGCAGTGTAAATCCGTACATGTAAATAATATTGGTCGTGTAAAGTTTGGTTCGTCGAAAATCGTTCAATTTAATTAGATCATGAAAAATATGCTCTTTATTACATCTGTCAATAAAGACGGGAGAAAAATATCTCACCCATTACTCTCACTCTGTGTCTATCCAAATCTTAGGGATTCGTGGTATAAAGCTATAAGAGTCAAAATAGAAGGAATAGAATTTTAATTCCTGTCTCGACAGTGTAGATATATATATTAGCATAGATAAATGAGCCTGTTCTTGATTGCATGCATAAATGGTAACGAGTTATGCATTTCCTTTTATCTTGCAGCACTTGCGTCCCATAAATTTTACAACAGCTACCAATCATTCAGTTTCTCACATGTAGGTACTGGGGAAATGGCAAAGTATTCATTCTACGTAATACATTAGTAGAGAATAGCATGAACTGAGTATGTGTAACATTGTTGAAATTATTACACCTATATATAAATGAATCGCAATCAAAAGATAGACTCAATGCAGTTAATCTGCACTTTACGCAATGTAATCTGAGTTAAGGAAGACATGAGCCAGAGTTAATGTTTGTAGCAGTGGAAATAAATGACGTATTATAAAACAAACCAGACCAAAACGAGAATGTGACTAGACATGACTCTTTGATATGTCGTCGCAGGTTTAATGCAGTAATCCTTTTTGCATATGTGTTTATTATCATTCATTAAGTCGCTTACATTACATCCTGTGGAATGGCAAAAGTAATAATTTAATCCAGAGACAAGAAAAGACAAGACCGCCAACGCCAACACCTTTTTGGCCAATAAGTTCAGCAATGTAAACTCATTTATATCTTTTTCAAGTCAAGATTTAACTTCCCTACGACAGGAGTCACTGACTTTGTTTTAGTTTTATTATTACATCCATTTGCTTATTGTATTTAGTCAACAAATTGCAGTGACTAACTGTTTAAGAAATGTAAAAATACCGTGATCACCTACCAAAGTGTGTGCTAGTCGTTTTAGGCATAAAGACCGACAAGGAACACAAAACTCGTACACAACAAAACAATATATCTTCGGCAGAGCTTAAGATAGTCAGACGCACGCCACATTTGGTAAGATTTACATATTTCCAAATAGCGGTATGCATTATAAATGTTTGTATTTAGGCATGGTGGAAAAGGGATCCTTTGATCTCTCGGTCTCCGTGCAGCTTACTTCTGATATTTTTATTTCGTTCTATAAAAACGTGCTGCCCCGTCACCAGTCATGTCATCTTTTTTCCTTGTCTTATTAACACCTAAAAAGTGTAGGACAACTGTGCAAGGTTACATCCAGCAACTTTACGAGCAAAATTAAAGCCAGAGCGTTTAGTCAAACTAAATAAGCAAGCGAAGAAAATCTCAAACTTTCTAGGGGTTAAACTATAGATACCTAGCTGTTATGAATTTACATAATCTGGGATGGCTTCGTTTCACCTTTGTTATGACAAGTCCTGAAGTTGACGACCGACAATGGACGTTTTCCAGACACATACGCAACATATACTCGGATCGATTTACATTGTTCGCATTCCAATTCCACAGTTCAAAAAAAGTAACGCACATTTTTATTCACTTCTAATAAATGCACTCAGCAACAACAGGGATATCTAAAATGTTGCATTATGTGACTAGTATAGCAATTGATTGACTTATTCTTTGCAATATTTATCTCTAATAACATAATAAATAGATCATCTACCACTCCTTCCATCTTCAGAAAAATGTTATTTTCTGCAGAAGTGATTATACTCGTTTTATTGGGCTTATTTGTTACCTGCGAAGACAATAAACCACAGCGAGGACAATTGGAAGTGTTTTTATAGAACGTTTAGAATGATATTGTATTAATAGGAATATAAAAAGGTAATAAAAAGGAAAATAACGATGCAAGTAAACTAATCATGGGACAGATATACTAAAATGAAAGGAAGAGGGAATTAGGCTTTTTGGCATTTATGTTCATTTCCACTGCCGTCAATGAAACGCAAATGTGGCTGGTGTTGGTATGTATGGTGAAAAGGAAGGCGCCAGAGATACTACTACTACTAGTGCTAGAGTTTGCATATTTGTGTGCACGACTCTATAGTAAATGTATTTGTCAATTGAGAAAGCTAAGGCGAGGAAGTGGTGATGAGTCAGACAGAATGAGCACCGATCCGAATGAATAATGATCACTTGCAGCGCTATAAATTCTCAAACTTTTGGCATCCTTTTCTTTATTTTTTTCCTTTGGCCCTTTTGCTTTCATTTGCTTAGATAGTAATCGGATAACAGAGTTGATGGGGTGCAATGAAAATGGTAAGTGAATTTAAGACGACATGAGATGATGAAATCAAAACTATACAGCTGTACGTGTAAGTGTAAGGATAAGGAAAAGTTTACATGTTACGTACTTTGCCCCATAGTAAACAGTAAACAACTCCCATTGGTTTGCTTACTATACGAAGTGTACTACTTACATACTACAGATTTCTTACACACACGGAAATGTGGTTAGGCCAATGAATAAATACTTTGTTTCGTCTGACTGAGATGAAGATCAGATTGAGATCATCGAACGAGCTTTCTTTATAAGTGCCTAGTAAAAGAAAATGAATTTCACATAAAGAAAATTATTATTTATTGCAGCAATTATTATGTCATGTCATACAGACACTTGATGCTAAAGGGAAAATAATCATGATTTAAGTTGAAGTGTCAACTGCCAAAGGTATTCATACTTGAACTGAAACAACCTATACACCAATTATTTCAATCCATTAAACTATTATGATCCGTTTGGGGCACTGATCTTTATCCTTCCCATAAACTTTGAATTCATTGGCCATTAAAATGTTTGTAAACGAGGATTTTATGGCTTGTTTGAGTGCTACTTTACCAACTGCATTTATAATATCGTCCAACTATATAGACCATACGTCGGTACTTCTGTGTATGTTCATCTTATAGTACCTTCTTGATGAAGATGAAGGAGTTTTCGCAAACACACCTAACTAAAACAATTAGACATTTATACGCATTAAAATGTATTTATTGGTACCTACTATAAATATAAATTATTCATACTTTTGATAATAAGCAACAGCTGGGCTACAGAAAATGTCTGTAAGAAATACAGATGAACTTACGAAACATGATTAATGGGGAAGAACAAAGGAATAGTGTTTTGGGTCTTCGAAAAACTAATTTTGGTTCTTTGTTTTCAGATGGCGGACGTTAGACACGAGATTTCTTTCCATGTCTCTATCTATTTACATTATATCAGTGAGCTTATTAGGAATTGTAACTGCTCGTAAGATGTTTGGTTCATTTTTCAATCATTTTTCTTGAGACATTTAAGAGAATTTAGCATAAATCTTGCCGTATTTATTTTGTTAACAGAGGAAGGCGAAAACGCTTATGGATACGAAGATCCAGAGATAGAAGAATTTGATAGTGTACGATTAGTTTATCGGGAAGATGATGGTAAGAAAATAATAAATAAATTATAACCCGAAATAAAGTGTTATGGATAACACCGTTATGATGATGTAGTTATTAATGGCTGTATATAGCTGTATAAATATGTTATTTTGCAGAGCATATTTTCGCATAAAAGTGTAAATTAATGATGTAAATATATTATTGCAAAATATTTTGCAGATAAGAGCTCTTAGATGAATGTTGGTGATGTAGTATTTAGAAGTTTGAAACTACGTGATACTTAAATGTTTATACATAGTGTAAAATGTTTCGGCAACTTACCCGACAAGACAAGTGGCTGTAAATTTATTATGCTTATACAAACGCGTATTTTCTGTACATTTCGCATTTTACAGATGGGCCGCGTAGAGGAGATGTAGCTGAAACAGATACTTATTATGATTTGATAACAGGTTATAATTAATCATCCGAAAGTCGGTTTTTGTTGAGTTTTTAGTTTCTTCCTTACATTTTCGAACTTTTCTCATTCTCCGTCATTTACTTCTAATTTCAAATTGTACGCTGTTATTGGCTGTATGCTTTCAGTCCATTCAATTATTTTATGCAGTATTGCCCTGTACTCTTTCAAACTTTGTGTGCAGTGTAGAATAGTTTATCTTATCTGTATGTATGTAGCTGTTATATTTAGTGTTAATTAGTACTACAGTTTCTTAAGTATATGTCTATTCTATATCTTTTAGGTGAGCTTACCTTCAGTTTTCAACTATTTTTATTAACAATTCTTTGTGTTCAGTTCACTTTGAATGCTGTTTTTGATACATCAACTTTATTTTATTATTGTCTTTAACTATTATATCTAAAATGATATGCTATATTGTATTACCTAAAAACTTTGTCTTTAATGTAGCTTGCTGATAAAATAATTATTATTTCAGCAGAGATGTATTAACGATTTTATTATTTATCTAGATTACAATGGTGTTTATGAACTGAACGGTCCTTGTGCTGACTACAAGCCTGGAGAAGATGACTTACAAGCATTTGATTTCATTCGTAAATTCAGGTAAGCAAGCAAAAATATGAAAATGATGCGGTGCTTGAAGGGGTAATTAAAATTCAATTTTTTGACGATGCAATACCATTCAATACTAACTGTGTTTCGCCTCGGTTCATCAGGTTAGATGTTTTAGAAGGAGAGCTGACGGCAGTTACCCGAGTAAGAGGAAGTGATCGTCTTCAGACAGCATACCGACTGGATCGGCAAGTCGACTTGACAAAGGATACCAGGTTAGATAAGAACATGAATCCCAATGTATTATCGTTATCAACGATTTTCAATTACGGTACTGTAGTCTATTTTACAGATTATACTAAATAATATACTAAGTCTTTCAACAACGTGCTGGAAACAAGTCTATGTGCAGGATAGATTTCCAAACAACTACAATTAGATTTTTAATTTAAAGGTGTGTTAATGTTGTCAATGAGCCAGGAAATGAAAAGGAAACACCCAAGATATTTTCTATTTGATGTACACAGGCACAATATAACTTACAGCTATACTATACCTAAGTGTACCATACCACCTACAACTTCAAAACTTTATACCATTATACCTATTACTTGTGTACAAGAAAATTCATATCCCTTTGTAAAAATAAACTTTACGCTGTTTCTGTTGACAGAAAAGGAATAAATAATAATTGCGTTCTATTTACTCCTTTCCTTCGTCTTTTAGAGACGGTGGTAGCTCTAGGGAGCATTTTTTCTTTCTTTTTATGAAGCCTCTGAAGCCTGTAAGTAATAATAGTGTGACTATAGTCATCAATAGTGTGGTAGTACATGGCAGTACTAATGCAATTCTGAGTGAGGGTTTTGTAGAAATGGTACATATAGCATATATGATATATGCCATTTTCAGGATTGAAAATGGTAAGTATGTACAGAGATAATTGAAAGTTCTGTATGATTTTCGATTGTTGTTTCGTTGCTTTACAGAGATATCTTTCCATTGGGACTTCCAGCTCAGTTCAGTTTTATCACAACGTGGCGAACCCGCAAGCCTCCAAAGACACAATGGCACATCATTGCCATGTCAGATGTCCAAAATAGAACTCAGTTTGCTATCTCTCTAAATCCGAAACGGGAGACTGTGGAATTCTCTATTGTGGATTATGATGGGAAGCTTCAGACTCTGGTTTTCAGAAACGTTGAGGTATGCCGCAACAATGCAGTTCTATTGAATCCTGTGTAATTATTCTCCAACCCTTCATTGGGTTAAATAGTTAGCAGGACAAGATAAAATACAATGAGGCACCGTAAGGTAAGTGATGAGAATAAGAAACTAACAATAAAAGTAAAGGATATTCAAGAAAATTGTCGACGGAATTCCTTTGACTTAGCCATTCGTGTCTGATTGTTTTTAGTGATTGAGTTTAGCAGTTAGCTAGACAAATGTTCAATGCTTCACCCCATAAATTTTGACAGAATCTCTAATCGAACTTACACTATATTATGTTGACTTGACTTTGTCTGACTGTTTTTATTGTTGATTCGACTAGGTATTCGATCGGAATTGGCACAAACTTCACTTTGGCGTTTTCAGAGATAGAGTCCTCTTGTATGCTGATTGTGAGGAAGTCGGAAGTGAGACGCTGGAGCCACGTGGACCACTTGATGTTAATGGAAAGATTTCTATCGCCAAAATCACTGGCACTTCCACTACAGTTCCTGTAAGTCTTGATGATTTTATCACACAATTGTCAGCAAGTTGATTCTACCTATATCATCGTGTTGTCAGGTCATAAATTATCTGTACACTATCAAACTGATAATGCTACCTACATGTCTTCGGAGGTTCATCTTCATCTGATCGAGTCTATATTATGTACCTGTTAAACGACTTACTTTTACATTCATACCGATAACCACAACTGGATACTCATTCTATAGACATTATTTTGTGATTCATCATTCATGTCAGTTTTGTCTCCAACATGATACACATATTATGCGTGTTCTAATTCTATTTCCGAGTCCATTCTTTACATAACGAATTAATCGTACGCCTAAGAAACAGGGACAGAAAGGAGTGTGTGAAAATGGGTAGATTGAGCATATAGTAAATGAGATATGTATTTAAGGCGGAGATTCTTTTCTTATCATTATTTATAACTCGTTTGCCTGTATTATAAGAGTTCAATGAATTGCATTTTTGATCTTCCGACTCTACCCACCTCTTATCTACTTATGTTTACTAACACACTTTCCTCTCCAAAATTGTGTGTCGGTCTGCACATTTCTCCAAATCTCTGTCTCTGTCACCATGTCTGCTAATATTTATTTCTGTCTTAGTCTGAGATACCTCTGCCTTCATTTTACTAACTTATCTATGAAAATATCTTACCAAAATGTAAGCCTACCTTTGCATTGAAAGATGTCTCAAAGATAGTGGGTGTGGCTATCAATTCAACCTACTCCTTTGACCATCACATTTTAGGTACAGATAGGTGTGATTATGGCTTACAAGATACTTTGCATGGACTTGACTTATTCTGTACTTTTACTTAACAGATGTGTATTAAGTATTAAATTTGTGTAACAAAAGGCTTCGCCGAAGCCATAGGAGTCAATGAATGACTAAAAACATTGTCATATCACGTCAACAAGGTGTCAAGATAAGCATCCTCTGTTGGATTAGATCTTGTGCTTGAGATTGTTAGTATGGGCACAATGTGAACAAAAGAATGGTATTCATGCAGGATTATTTCAAAAGTTAACTCTGCGACAAGAAGACACCTTTCCAAAAGTCATGCACCAATATATTATCATATCATTGCCAGAAGCTCTATATGTCCACTCCTTTTCGTGTATGTTGCATGAAAAGAAGGAATGCCCATTTTTTTGTGAAGAAACATAAAAATCAGACTGCAAATAATGATTATTGGCTTTTTATCATTCTGTAAACGTCATCTCATTAATAATCTTAGAAATTAAATATCTACACTAAATAAGTTATCTAGGTATCTAATATTATCTAATCAGTATATTTATTATAGGTTCCTTGGTTAGGTGCAAGTATGCAAACTTACTTTAGCTTGCTTACAATTCAAATACAGCTACCAAACCAGCTTAACTAATAGAACAGTGAAGAATGTAGTTAAATAAGGTAGCATTTGCTTCCTAAAAAGAAGACGAAAACATTTCTTTAGATGATCCAACTCAGTTATTATGGTGATACTTTTTTATGCAGAAGAATGTGATGATGATACATCTGAGAAGTGTATTTGCAATGACAAGACTAATAAAATTGACAGGTAGGTTGCCAAAAACGTTATATTTCATGCAAGAGCAAAGCAAGTTGCATATTATTTAAACATCAAGGTGCTATTTTTTACTTGCCTAATAAAAATAGAGCTACAGACACACTTTTTAACTTAAGTACAGGATGGAAACACGGTTAGCTATGTAACATAACGATTTGATTACATCAGTGTGAAGATTCACTGCATTAACTATACATATTTAGTCATCTATTCCAGAGTGCATTTTTGTAGAGTGCACATCCTGTATAGGGGTTTATGATTGACTGAACTTGAACTTGGTAAATATATATCCCTGTCAATTCAATGCTGCTGGTCTGGCAGTGGAAAAAATAGGTTGTTAGCGAAATGCGTGTAATTTCAATTTGCAATTATCCGTATTCAGAACTGAATATTTCAAACAGACAGGTCTCATTTAATGCATTCACCTGAAACACTTATGTAATAACCACGTCCAACTTTCCAAACGAGTGAATCTCATCATTTAAGTAGGTAGTCTACTATTTATAACACATGTTATATAGGATAAATTAACATGCCAATTTATTCTATTTGCAGATAGACCTTCAATGGATGGTTCTCAACTGTGATCCTTCACGTCCTGAACGTGAAACTTGTAACGAATTGCCCGTAAGTAGATTTTCCATACATTGATTAATGGAACTCGCTTAGCCGTGAAGGTAAATATTCATCACTTTCATAATTTTACGCGTGAGCAGCCTAGGAAAAAGGAAGAACAAGAAAAGCCGACTTGTGATCTCATTTGTCCTCAAGGACCCGCAGGTTTTAATGGGACTGATGGTTTAGATGGACTTCCAGGACCCAGAGGAGAAAGAGGGCCACAAGGTACTATTTATATTCATCTGATTCCTTGGAGGAGATTTTCAAAAAAATGATTAAACCATTTAATATTATCATTAATAACATTAAAAAAAGTTTACTTCACTGAACGAAGGTCCTCCTGGTTTTCCTGGACGGAGAGGAGATATTGGTGATAGAGGAGCTCCAGGCCCTGCGGTAAATAATTCGTTTGCATCTTATATATGTTACAGTTTGTATTGAAACTTGGTTTGTTCTAAAACACACCGGTTTGTTTGAAAACTCATGATTTTCAAATGCATGCCAAATCGTCAATATTTG
>JABASH010004377.1:0-14157 GCA_019776445.1 Tomocerus maximus | reverse complement strand
AACTGAATAGTAGTTAATTAATGCATGGTAGAAATTAGTTCCAGGTATTCAGCTTTGATCTGCCTACGCAAAATCCTAACAGTTAAAAGATGAAAAGTTGAAACGCAGTATCGAATGACGATGAAAAGCTGGGGTGAAATTCTAGATAATTCGTTAATTATGAAACCATAATGTATGTCACAGCTCAAGATAATAAATTCTAATTCCTAACTAATTAGCAATTAAAAATAGTAATAACATTATCATTTGCTAGAGATCAACCATGGGGAACAACCTGAATAAGATGAAGCTATAAAATTAAAACAAGAAATTAGGAAAATAAATTGAAGATATCTGAGCCATATCTTTAAAAGCTTCCAATAATATTCCTATGCAGAAATTGATTCCAAATGTTTTTGCAACTTCTGGAAAGTAATTGTAGTTCTGGTGGTTATTCTAGCAAAGCACAATTTGTAAATGAAATAAGGTAAGATCTCGTGTGCGAAGAACTATTGGATTAAATTAATAGATAAGACACCCAAAGTGTGTAAGCATCTGTATTTATTGACGTAGTTAACGTGAACAATTGTTTTGTCATTGTCCCTGCTGATTTGTGAGTTAGGGATGGATTCTGTTTCTACAGAGCAGAGTGGGATTAGTTATGGAAAGCGAAATACTAGAGATTATTCTATAGGAAGACAGAGTGAGGCAGATTGAAATGTTCTTTAAAATGAGTTGAGGTCTCTCAAGGGAATTCGCTCACTAGAATTCAATTGCATTCAATTGACACAACAAGGCAGAGCAAAGGAACTAGAAAAAGAGAGATATCTAGAGTATTACGCACTCTAAATACATATGATCTACTAAATGGTATAGCGAAGAAGCAGGATGTGGATTGGGTGAGTAAAGGCTTTCTTCAGAGTAGATTGAGTAGAACAAGAATTGACGTAAATCCTTTGAGTTGAACTCACTCAGCTCAGTTTTAGTGTTTAGTTTAGATTTCCTTCGACTCAAGTTGAGCTGATGTGATGAAGATGATGATCCATTGTTTCTATATCTCTATACACTCTCTATATACTCCTATACAAGTGCACTGTGCATTCCCATTCCTCAAATCGTCTTTTCTTAAAGGATATCTGTATTGTTGTGATTTTGAGATGGTTAGGTTCAATCTGATTTCCTCTCTCCTGCCATAAAGGAAAAGAGCTTAAATATAGAATTTCGTATAAATCTTTCTATTCTGGATGCACATATTATACAACTAAGCAGAGTCTATCAATATAATCATATACAAATGGTTAGGAAATATATAAAGCGTTTTTAAGCGAATATACCATAGAAATAGTATACATATGTGGATAGGATAGGTTGTGTTCTAAAAAGTGAAATGACATCTGAATTGTTATATAAGATGCACATATATATTAGATCAATTGTCTTCCTTCCGAAAGATTTTGGTTCACTTTGTCTCTCTCCCTCTTCTGTTCTCGAATTCCGAATAGATAGAATGGAACTGGAGATACATATTATGCTACTTGACTTTCAATTGTAGTTTTGACTTGACTTTGACTTGTCTTGAGTGAGTCACAAGTAAGTAAACTCAAGAAATGCTACAGTGCAGAATTCGGATGGAATGAAAACGCATCTGTACGAGGATGGTGGAGGGAAGAAACTAAATGTATTCCATAGGAAGCCAAGAAGATAGTTTTGCGTACACAAAACGAGACACGACAGACATTCTTTCATGTGAACCGGCACAAAGTTAATTTAAATTGGAAATTAAATTCCTGCCAAACTTTCAATCAGTTCCTTAAGTTAAGCATTAAGCACGAGCAACTATTTCTACCTTCCCACAATGCAATTCAGAATAGGAAGAAACACTAACAGAGGGTTCAGTTCTGTCTTAGCCACATCCAGAATAACTTAACATCAGACTCGGGATGCTGCATCAGCCTTTTTCATCACCTTATCTAACTTTCCTAACTTACTGCAGATGCTCAAATGTTTTATGACTCTGTTATGATGCCAATGCATCTTTCGTGAATAATATTATGCTAACATTAGCAGACCACAGCCTATGAACTTCATCAGAGGTTTTAATACTACTGTTCAGTCAGTATGTCTATAGCCAACAATATTCCAACCTAAACAATAGAATCAGTAATTAAACAGCAAGCATAATCATTTATATGTACAATGGTGATCAATGTTGCATAAACTAAGAAATCACTCATTTTATATACATTATTACCATCTAGCTGTACAATACAACATTGCACAAGTGCATGCATACATGCACACAGCGCTAATGTAGCATAGTTAAATTGATAGATACTTGATACCCACATTTCATTTGACACATCCCTGTTCAAATGTAGATTTTATTTAAATAAAATGTAAATCCATCTAAACCTTGGATGCCACATGAATAACGTTTCCAGAGCAGTCTAAAATTCGTTCTAAAAACCCAATTAGATACCCAAACCGTAGCAGTGCCGTGTTTAATAAAATTATAATTACTTTTACAATACCCTATGTACAAGGTATAAAAGTTAGCATTCAATAGAGATGCAAATGCTAGGTAGGCCTTTAAAAATGTAATTTGCATACCTGCCTCTGTATTATATGCGGAAATTGTGTATAGATATAGTTATTGCACTTCAAAGGTAAATAACGCTCTTCAAAAACGTACCTGCCTAATAATATTGTGACTGTGGGACAAAGAGACAGTATAGAAATAATCATATTCATACTTTCAGAAACATTTAGGAATTTATTACTGTAATGGTATGAAGTAGGAACGGTAAAAAGAGCTACAGAGCTAGTAAGGGCAGGATAGACAGCAAATTGTGTATATATTGTAGGTTGTAGTAGGGCAAGATGAAAGGGAGAGGAATTGGAACAAATGATGTGAAAATGTAAACAAAGGAAGAGGATAATGTAGCTGGAGATAGATAAATAGGAGTCAAAGTCGTTGTCAAAGTATATGAAAGTACATGTGTAATTTCTGTCAGTAATAGTCATAGTGTAGTTACTAATGGTCGGCCTGCGGTGTCTCTGTCTCCTCTGCCCCTCCCCATTCTGTTCTGTTGTTTTGTATATTTGGGGGACTAAAGGAGCAATTGAGTGAAAGCGAGAGAGTAAATGACTCTCCTCCACTCCCAAATGATGAGTTGGATGAAAGGGACAGCATTTCTTCTAAAATACCTTTACATACGGATGTATAGTGAAAACAAAGCCAAAATAACCGAGAGGGGTTAGGAGGAAAATAAAGGAAGCTTTTAGCATCCTGTCACAATCGATTCCAATACATTTATTAGTACACATCTAAACTGAAGTGCCTATTCATTGCTAAAGTGAGGACATTACACAACAGTTGAGTCAGAGCCTATTAGGTTTGATTTCCTTGTTTTAGTAGATACACTTTACGCTTTTACCAACTGCCATTTAGCAATCTATAGCAATGCTAAATTACAGACATGATGAGAAATCGCGTACACACGCAGAAAATAAATATGCTTACCTACATCGAAACTCGTGTAGAGAGAAAAAAAGATGTAAAAATTCTGTAGAATGCAGAGAAGAGCCAAAAATGTTTTAACTGATGAAATGTGATGTGATGACTGAAGGAAAATGGCTGAAAAATTGATTTTCCTCTCGAAATGTATTTTTCAACGCCTGTGTGTAGTCACTATACCCAGTATGTTACTCACCCAACAAAGTATTATGTTACCAAAGCACAAAGTAAATTCAGGTCTACTCAACTCTAAAATTACTCAGAGAGTTATATAGAACCTCATATACACATTTACATGCTGGATCTCTGGTTTTACTAATATTATTCATTTTATCCGGGTATGCTGCAGAGGAATTTTTCGTTTTGGCAATCACATAGCTCATATGTAGTGGTATTCACTAAAAGTAGAATGGGAAAAGTGCCCGTGTGCCAAATATTGATTTCATCTCTGAAACTATTTTTACCTTTAAGCCATTCCTATCTAAATTTAATTGTTCCCTCACTCAAGTCAACTCCTGAAGATATGCATCTGCAGATATCGAGTTACAATTAGTTAGTGAGAGAGTAAATGGACGGGAGATGCTACATTAGTGATATGTAATAGATAGCTTTAATATTTAGAAAACTATTTCCACCAGGAGATAGTGAATATGACAGAGCCCAGGGGGCCACGTCAACCTGTCACGAGTTAAAGCTGATAATAATAGAAGAATTAATTAGCCTGTGCACTCGTTCGAAAAGTCTCAATCAACTACCAACTACCCACAACCTTTCCGACTCTTAAAGGTGAGTAGCTCCATAATTATTATTGCTAAAGAGTATTACATATAAGTGGATCATAGGATCTATATCTATTATCAATATCCCCTGACTACTCCTTCAGTTCCGAAACTTTAATTCTCGTTATAATGAGTCCTATTAGGAACTCCCTAGTATCAATACTAACTTTTTAATATACTAATCTAATAGGAATATCTTCCTGGGGAACTGTTTCAAGTATCCTTACTACTCTTCAGATCATTAGCAAAACTTTATTACAAAGTTATCCGAATATCTACACATTTATCATTTCTCAATTCCAGAGATCTTCACGATAGAAATCTACACTCAAGTAATTAATGGTCTAAAACAAGAAGCTTACTATCCAAACCATTTATTTGAATTTCATGAATACACAAAACCATTATTACTACCTCGGAGATAAGTTTTCCAGGATATATTCCAGGTAAAACCTATGAATTCCAAAAGAAGCCGACAACTTTAGGCCTAACTACTAACTTTCACGATAGCAAAGAAACCTAACCCGGGAAAATGATGGAAATGATAATAATAATTCTTTTATGAGTTCAACTCATAATAAATCAAGTCATTTCAATGAAATTCAATTGGATGAGATAGGCTCAACCAAATGGGATTCTTTTGGCTTCGTCGACTTTCCTTTTATATTCCTCTCTTGTGTTTTGCTACTCTACATTTCTCTCCGACCCTTTCTGTTGTTTTATCACCCTGTGGCTTGTCTCTGTGTAATTTGCCGATTGACTTTCATCTGCTTTACCAAACTCGTTTCATTATAGCATAACGCTTTCGTAACGACTTTCAAGACTTCACTCACTGGAGTTCACCGTTAAGGCCTCACTAGAAGTAAATCATTTAATAAATCCTTTCTGCATGAATATTAATGACAAGTTATAAGTTTGTGAGAATAGCAATCGATATTTCTGATAAAGTCTTATTGCTGTTAGTTAAATTAGATTCGTGTCATCCGCAAACTTCCGTTCTTTATTCAAAATTCATTGATATACCGAAATATGCAGATCTGTAACTGAAAGCCTACTAAATTCCGAGTCTCATTAAATAAACTCACTTGAATGTTATCCTTTTCCAAGTACACTAATGTATTTATGTTAGTAAACTTCAGACGTTTCTGTATAAATTACTGCGCAAATTGGAATGGTTACAATAGAAGAGCGTCTAGCGTTGTTAACCTGAAAGATCTGAAAGGTCTGTGAAAGGAAATTGAACTCATTCACCTGGATCATGACGAACATCCAAAACTCCAGTAGCTGAGATTTTCATTTTTTTATTTGCAACTTCACAGGAGTAGTATCCTTTGTCGAGCACATCTAACTTCCGAATCCGTAGTATAGAGCCCAATATACGTGCTCCTGACTTTCTCCCTTGATTAGTTCTGAAAAGATAAACTCTTGCTCACATATACTAAGAAATCGTATATTTAAATGGTATACACGGGAAACTATTTTACATCGCACACAAATAATCAAAGTTTACACATTTCCCCATACTTTGCACGTTTCTCCAAGTTTTTGATGTAAGTGCTAAGTAAAAATTTGTGTAATCATATTTATAGTGCGATATAAACATTATATAGACTATAGAAACAAAACTTGAGGAAATAAAAGTTTTCAACTCACTTTTTTCGATATTGTCGGATACGAATTCGGTCTCCTTTAGCACGGAAAGTCGCATCGTTTTTAAGCCAAGTTATTGTTTTGGGTGCCGGATTGCCTTCAGCTTCACATTTTAGTTTTATGTCTTCCCCAGAGTCTCGTGTCACATTCGTTAGCTTTTTAATGAAGTGGAGAAGAGCCTTTGTTTCCGCACTGCCACTCCCATTACTACTCGTGATGCTTGTCTGAACTGTATCGACATTTTCTTGCTCTGATGTTGATTCGCCAAATGGAATCCCGACTGAATGTCTGATATTTGAGTTGTGGTCGTGAGTTGATGGAGAAAATCCTTTGTTGCCATTTTCTATATTTGCGGAACTAAAAACAAAATATCAGCTCTAAAGATATAGGTTCATTCTCGATAAGTGTCAAGTCAGTATACATTGAAAAAATTTGTTTTTTCACGGTACAAATATTTTTGGAGAAAGTAAGTTAAGCCCGGATTTACATCAAACATGACCTCAGGACCAATTTTGAAAAAAAAAATTTTTCAAATTTTAATATTCAGTTGAAATGATATATATATATAAACTAGTATAAAGTTACCTGAGTTATCAACTACCAATGCAATGAAGATTTTATTTCCCTGTGTGATGATTTCAAAATGAGTGTGATTCGCTAAAAACTAGAAGATTGTGTAATGCATAAATTGAACCAATGTGTGCCATTTTCTATATTTGCGGAACTAAAAATAAAATAAGCATTCTAAATACACAGATTCTTGAGCTATATCTACGTTAGGAATTTTATTTCCTTGTGTGATGATTTCAAATTGAATGTAATTCACAAGTGTAATGCATAAATTGAAGGAATGTGTCCGACAAGCTGTAATTTATTAATTTTCCTGTTGTTTATGATGATATTCTGTTAGGACAGACATATCATATCTCTGGTACAGAAAATCTTGGTGTTTCTTTGAGAAGTTTCTTTTCTGTAAGAAGTGTGGGAACGTGGGAAGTGATGAGGCTGTACATGTTTTGATAAATTCACGTATGTATCACGAGTAGCTTTCTTGTCCCGTGTAAACCTTTCGTGGTCTAGATAGATCTAGACAAATAGCAATATTTTGCAGGGAAAGTGAATTGGAGAAAAAATAATGTTTCCGCACTACACACTCACATAAATACATAACACATCCAATTCACATCAGCTTAGTTTCCTTTGGTTTTCCTGAGTGTATGCACGTTCACGTATGTGTAAGTTAAGTGTATGGTTTGCTATTTCTCCTAGATGGTATTCGGAGTTAATGGGATATTCTGTATTTTATTTTATGTAGACTGTGCTAACTAGGTAAGTTAACTTGGACAAGATATAAGATAGCATTTGCCTTAAGAAAACTTAAGCTAGATGTATTTTCCATATCCCTGTGAAACCAGGAAAGAAAGCCAACCGACATTACGTAAGAGTAACAAAACTGCGACCAAAGAATATCATCATCATCATCGGGAAACTCAAAGCAAAAGAGGGAGAAATGATTTATGGACCTTGCATTTTATGCGTATATATTATATCTTAACATTAGTATACCTACCCGCTATAAATATTCGAAACTCCTATTACACTTTCATTCTTCCCATATTTGTAGTTATGATATAGATATTTTGAAAGTGTGTGAATTTTTATATAGTTTAGAGTATACTGAGCAATGAATTCAAGTTCCGAAGCACATTTTGTCCAAAGAATCATTACATTGCTCCGTACATTACTTACTGGAGTCTACATTGGCCCCAGCATAGTTTGGTATGGCAGTTCCACTCGATTCCTTTACTTTTCAAAAACACCGTCTCATATCTTTCTCATAGAAGTCGAGATAGTCTGTCCCGTCTTTTCTCGTTTGATAGTAATGGTAAGTAATAGTGGTCTGGTCTTGGCCTGGTTTGGTTTGGCAGAAGAAAAAGGAAACACTATTTGGGGTGGAGGCGGAAGAATCGCCTTCTCCTCACACTTCTCTCCCATTTCGTCTCAACGACCACACCGAACGCAATTTGATGTGCTATCGCCAACTTCCCCATTTTCCCGGTCGTTTCTGACTATATTTCATTTTTCTACTTGTTCTTCTTGTAAATAAAGAAAGTAAGTAGTTAGTCTGGGTAAATATAGGAGTTGTGTAAAAGTACCAGGATGTAGATGTCGACTACAAACTTCAACTCGGCCCAACAAAGATGAATTGAAGTGCGATAAATTTCGGGCAAAGAAAAATGAAAGAAATTCATGAATCCGATCTGATCGTGAGTGTATATAGCCAAGACCACTAAAACTCCCAACTAACAACCAAACTCAGCACAAAATTGAGAATTCGAGGAAATCAAGAAGGGCATATCAGACGGAGACACCAAAGTACTTTTTTTACAAATAACTTTTGCATAATCTTATCCTTCAACTCTGTAGATTTATTTAACTATTATAAAAGACACTCTGTAATCATAATCTAAATTGAAAAATTGAACACAGGAATCTATTACTACCCTGCACAGGTATCTTCTGACATGGGATAGCTAAGCCCTAAGTAAAATGGGAAACTTTGGCTATAAATCAATTGCCCAACTATAATGTATTCACTAGGAAGTCTTAATATTACCCTTCCCTATCTTAAGCTAAGGTTAAAATACTCTTTATCTTCCCTGAGCTTCTTAGATCCTTTCGAATTACTTAGCATTACATTCCTATTACACTAAGCTTAATGTACACATAGATATAATAACATTTAAAGTCTTGAGACAACCAACCTATTTGTAATAACGTGTGTGTGTATCCCCGCCGTCGGCCCGCCTGTCTCACTCTTTCCGCTCTTGTCAGAATTTCCGATTAATTCACCATGGGACTTCCTATCATCATCATGATGGCTATTAGATCGTCCCACACTGATGCTATTTGTATTCGTGTGTTTGTACTCTTCCTCCAAATCCTCATCCTCTTCCTCATCTTCATCTTCATAATCATCCGTCGGCTCGTACTCATCGATATTCGACGGCAGGTCTTTCGACTTTTGCCCCCTTTCCGACATAAAGTCTCCAGCCCACACTGATTTCAATTTCATAAAATTAAACAAAATAATTATGATTTCCGATATCATTATAAAACCTTAGTTCACATACACTTTGTACAATTCGACGATTTTTTATATTTTCGACTGGAGAAAATTTGTTGGTTTTAGCTTTAATATCTACAGATACAAATGCATGGTCGGGACATTATTCTATAATAGCATGTTGTGTATTCCTTAATGTAAATTATGATGACTTATTGGTGGTAACTACAAGTAAATAAGCAAGTGCTCATTAAAATGCGATTTACACCCTCGCTTAGATTTCATTTGAGATTAACAGACAAATTACAGATGCAATAAAATAGAATGCCAGGGAAGGGTGAATTTCCCAAAGGATATCTTTGCGTATTAGTTTTTCTGTCATAAGTAAATTGCGGAACGTCAAATGCTCATTAGAGTCATCAACCAAAAGAGCGATGAACAATGAAGCATAACGAAATCACATCAGGCAGACCAAAGCACATAACTGGAAGTTAATTCAGTGCGGACGCCCAACACTTGGATACGATAAGTAGAAGTTTTCATGTTTCCTGTGCAACTGACGACTCAATTATTTCTCTTTTAACGATGCCCGACTACAAAATAGTGTACTGTGTGCAATAAATATGAGTTATAACGAGTCTAGTACATGGACGATCTTTTTTGTATACATTCGTTCTCAAGTTTGGTGTTTGTTAGTTCTTTGCCGCATGAGTCACTCTGTGCATACAACGGATAGAATATTATATAATGTATTCTATATAATGTATTCTATAGGTTATATATGGACAAACATCAAAATGTACTTAGTTATGGGAAGTATTACTTCATTCGACATACACTTCATACACTTCATACAATGCAGCACTTGTTAGACTACGTGTCACAGCCAATGCAAACCAAATCCAATTCAATCGACTAACACAACGTCAGCCTCATCCAAAATGCTTTGACAAATACATTACATTACAATAGTACAATCCTCAACGAGGGTGTCGAGGGGAAATCCATTGGATTCGGCTAGCTGATTTTATTTTGCCTTTAACTACTCCCACAGCATTGCTCTACTAAATTCAAGCTTAGCATCCTGCTCTTCTGATTCTACTATTTATTTTCTTACTTTACTACACAAAATCCTCACATGTGTGTACATATGAGCTTTCTGGGTGTAAAAACTCGATAAGACTTTCTCTACTAAATAAAATGTAGTGAAAGCACAATACAAAATTCCTCGAGCATTCCTTTTCTACTCCACTACATTGACGCTCTCTAATAGTCAGTCTAATCGTAAGTTTTCTCTTATTCAACGCTCCTTGTTGTGCGATGAAATTGTTAAACAGCTTTGATTGAGTTTATTGTACGGAAAGTGCCATTGTTGAATCACGTTGCTTTCCCCGCATTTATATCCCAAGTCAACTCCAGGCAAGGCATATGTAATTATTGTGCATTTCATCGGAAATCCTTTGATATCTTTGATAGAACCCGGGAGAAGTACTTCTTACCATTTCCTACTTCATGAGTTCATGACTATTTTTATTTCAAGTAGATCTACTACTTTTCATTACTTTACCTGCAAATAAGCTGTTAGAATGATATTGTTTTGATCTCATTAATTTTTGTGTGAACACCAAAGTCAAAAAATTGAATACGAATAAATTCTGAAATAATTCTGGAAATACCGATTGATTTGAGATAATTCTGAGCATAAGATAAAAATGAAGCACATGTTTCGAACGTGTGCAAGTGTAGTGATAAACAATCTCGGTATAAGAGCTGAAAGGGAGATAAGGCACATCAAAATATTTCCCAAGAACAACTTTTATTTATGCATCTGTTCTGGTTTCCAAAGATAGGTAGCTGGCAGAGGTAAATATATCCCCATAAAAATTGCAGAATATTTTCTTTCTATGGTAAAACGTAGCTGAGGAAGAGTGCAGTGATAAATGTAGGCACAATAGTAAATTGCCTCGTTTTACAGACAACTGTATCTTTTTTTGGATTTAGACAGTCGATCGTATAACAGTCATATTTACTATAGGGGTCGGAACAGAACTTACTATGTTACGCACATTTACACCACAAGATGTGTATTTCAAGGTGAACTGACTCAACTGAATAACTAAAGGCAAGAAGAGGTCTGATAGTCAGGGACCCTCTATGCACCTTTAAGATGCATGGGTAGTGTGAGTGAACGAGATACATTTGTGCGTATTGGTTCTGAACAGTTCTATGTAGATATTAGAGAATAGGGAAGAACACAACATGACTATTTTTGTTTCGTGTCAAGTCTCCAGAGGTTTAAGGAGGCAAGGAAGAGCGAGTGGCAACCATCCCCTCCAGTCCACTACACTACTGAAGAGAACACACAGCTTATGGAAAACCAAGCCGCAGATGTACATAAACTAAACCTAAACACCCTAAGAACCCAGTTTTATGGCAACAAACTCTCTTCCTGGATACCAATTCCTTCTCTCACTTCCTAACCATTTATTTCATCTTGCACATCTTTACCTGTACAATGCTCTATGCAAATGTCATCAATAGTAGACAAACACAACCTGCACTTATTTCTATCCTTTAAAAGAGTAAATTCTTCAAAAAATACGAAAATATTAGTATTTAAAACGTTTCAATATCAATTAATATCCAGAACATGAACATTGGACTTCAGAAACAAAATGATATTTTGTTGCATTCATTATTTGGGTTATAGTTAGTTATCACTTCAAGTGTTAAATTTTACTTTCTTTATAAATATCTTAAATATTCAATTAGATACATTTAAGTAAGCTTAGTATTGGACTTACACTTCTCGAAATCTGCACTCATTGTACCAAATAGACTAATTATCTTGTCTCCTTTCACAGACACGGCTATCATTTAGTTTTCTTCATTTGTTGATTGTCATGTGGGAGAATATTTCGGTGTATCCAATCTGTAAGAAGAAAATCAAAACTCTTAAGTACAGTTATCAGTATCGTCAGTAGCTTATTTTCGGTAGAATAATGTTATTCGAGTCTTAGGTTATGATAGTAGTAGGTTTTATTTAAACTGTTCTAGGAAAGACAAAGAAAGCCGGGTGCAGTTTGGGGAACAGGAAATAAGAAGTATGCAAAAGACCTGAATAAGTTCCTTTCTCGTAGTTTCCTGAGATCATTAGCAGTTGTGAAATTTGTTAGCGGACTATAATGAGAGAGGGGAAGTAAAACATTCACATAGTTAAGGAGAAGAGAGAAAAACGCAGAGTAGAAAATTGTAGAATTTGAATTTATGAGAACTGGAAGAATGAAATAAGAATCTTGGAAGGATATAGATGATTCCTTAAGAAAGTACCATAATGTTCGTGGTCCTGCTACTGTTATTAAGAATGTTGTGTGCAGAGAACAGATTGTAGCTGAGCCCAGAGTGAATGAGTGGGTGAGATAAGAGCTAAAGGCTAAAAGATGCTAGAAAACCGAGTAGAAAAAGAAGGGTTGTAGCGACTGTGTTTCGTTTTGCCGTAAATAAATTACTAGAGTGACTCCTTTCTTTCAGCCTTATGGGATTAGATGGGCGAGCTAATGGTTTTTGCACTAAACCAAAGAAAATCCTTTTGTCTTTAAATGGCACATATTTTCTGAGCAAAGCTAAGCTGAGACTTAGCATCTAATTCTGAAGATAAAGATACGCCTTTACGTTTCCCTTTTCCGTCTTCTCTACTTTACGGCTACTTGAACTCTAGCTAGAACCTTTTTATAGCAAAAAAATCTGTTTCCTTTATTTAGCACGTAGGTATCTGTTACATATGTCTCTTTTTTAATTACGATGGGGGATCAACAGCTATTGTATGCATAGAACAATATCAATTACTAGATAGAAGCCTGCGCATTCCATTTTGGTCAAGCCTTCCAAACATACATACAACATATATACAACATGTGTCTTTCAGAAATCTTAGTAAAAATATGATGACAATGACTCTAAGCCCTGCATATTTAATGCAGTTGTACCGAAGAGGAAATTTTAACCCCAACATATCTGCATAGCAATTAGTTTAAATAATAATGATCTTTTTGTATTTACAGCAAATAGGCTTAAAGTAGGTTTAATTCGGTTTCAATTTGAAAATATTGGGCTATAGAGTCTTTTCTCTTCAAAAAAGTGTTTCCCCTAATAAATGAAGATCTATATTCTTATTTCAATCAGGTATTTATGATACTATTACACTTCTAAGCCATTTTGTGGTATATAAGTAGTAAAAGCACGTTCGCTGTGTTCTGTCTTTCCTCACGTCACCATTTGACGATGGGAATTGATGACTCATACACATCGCATCACTTCACAAGTGATGAGCAAATGCACACTCTTTGAGAGCAAATGCAATTAAATGCAGAAGCTCTTCTGATGAGATGCGATGAACTCCTGAAACTAACACGACAGCCAAAAGCTACATTTTGCTACTGATATATCTAAATCTAACCCCTACCCTAAATGCCTTTAATATCATCTGAACTGAATGTACACTACAACCCTACATGCATACACATTCTAGTATCTATTGTAAATTAAGGCATGCTCTTCAAATCAAATCCTATACTCGTACAAGTACGTAGCACCAAAATAAATAGGTTCCCAAATAACATCTACATAGTTAATATAAAGTATGTTGCAGCACAATAATAAAAATCTCTTGACAGTAGAATAGAATTGAGCACATTTAATTCACACATACATTAGAGTTAGTCAAAGAGGTAATTGCAAACTCTTTCTGTGCCAAACGCTTATTAGGAAATAAATCTGCAATGCGAGTGTCTTGTTAATTACAATTTACAATGTTGTGTAAGGAATAAATCCTTACGTAGTATGGTAATCGGTAGTGGCTCTTAGCATAAAGGTAGCATAATTGTTGCATAGAGGTATAGAAGGCTCAATAGGTAGATATTAATAGCTTATTTACATGTTAAAAAACATACAATAGTACTTGTAAGTAAAAAAGATAAGTTTGGGTATTTGCTTCCTTACTTCCTAATTTACAGGTAATGCATAATACATAAATTAGTAAAAACTAAGATATGCTTATTGTTTCTCCTGGACAAACGGATGACCGGAGATTGAACTCAAAGCTTATCAACTCAACCGAGTTGATAAAAGCCTGCAGCACCCAGTACTCTACACTCATTGTCAATTAT
>JABASH010004376.1:0-14158 GCA_019776445.1 Tomocerus maximus | reverse complement strand
GATATGGAGGTTGTAGAGTTGGTAGATAAAAATGGAGATAGACATTTGTACTACATCAATCCTTTAGAGGTCACATTTCAACCGACAGTTTTTGAAAGGAGGCTCCGAAAAATTCATAACTACGATTCAAGCATACCTATGTGTTTATCTTATCTAGTATAGTAGGTAATTGTGTGTAATATAGATACTTTTATTACCTCAAACCATGCATGCCACATATAGATATCATTTTGAGTGGTAGGCGAAGAACGATTTTGATTCCAATAGTATCGGGAATGGGAATATGACAAATGATTTTATATTTCAAGGTTCGTGTTTTGCCAAAATATCTATCTTGTAGATTCAAGAGCACATACTATAGTTTGCTGGCGGTAAAATATTGACTTTGCTAGTGCTCTTTGCATATGCGATAATCTTTTAATCTTTTGAGGTTTAAGTAGGTAAGTGTACTTTGCGGTTTTCTGGCGGTTTTCCATGTTTCGTTTATAATAATTTTATTATGAAGTATTGATAATAGATGTTCTGATGTCTACTGCTTAAAGTACGCAAGAAAAAAAGTTTGTTTATTTACTAGAAAATGTAGTGTAAGATAAATGGATAAAGCATTAAGTAGTAAGTAGTATCAGGGTTAGATGGACGCAGTTAGACCGAGTACACCATGGAATGGTTACATGTACATACATAGTACTAAGACCAATAATTCCAGAGAGTGTGGCCCTTAATGAAGACAGTGTTAATTAATTCTCATGCGATTTGCTGAAACAAGCAGAATTCCTAACCAAACTACTAAAAGGCTTTAGGTCGTCAATTTACTTTCCTGTCTGACAGAGTGTTTCTCTGATAGTAAATACTGCTGGCTGGATGCCTACCTCGACTCGCAGTTAGCTTTTTGGTCCTTCCTTCCCTTTCCTCCCTTCTTGTTTCCATTAACAAAGTCTTTCGTATTCGTAGTCCTTTCTCTCGTTCCTTACTTGCACTAAAATGATTGTCTTGCTGTACTTTAGTATTGTTAGTTAGTTTACAAAAGTACATGCAGTAAAGCCTGTGCTATACCATAATAGTTAGTGCACTAATACAATCTATGTGCATGCGGTATAGTAAATTGTGCCCAGTACACAATGCTGAGAGAGTGCAGTATAACTATGGAAAAGAACAATTCAGAATCCCACTGTAACGCAACGTTAGCTTAACGAAGTGTATTACTATATGTATCACATACTACAATAGTAGTAAGTAAAACAGTAAATTGTTACGGTTGTTATATGCTGGGATCTGTTGTGTACTTAATACTAAATGAAACAAGTGATGATGCAATTGGATGTTTCTATGTTCCCTGTATAAGTTGTATATAAGTGTGTATCGCCTTCTAAGCGTTTGGTCTGCCTCCCTGTCTTTTATGCGATCTCCGTAGTTGCTGTAGTAGTTGTAGTAGTAGGTAGAATACATATAAAGCAATTCAAGTTTGGCTCTAGAGCTGGTTCTTGGTTGATAACACAATTCTATACTTCTGTGTAAGGTAGTCTTCTCAGTACAATAGCGTGGAATGGAATAATATATTTCCCTTTGACTTTGGCTCTGCTCTCTCTGTCTATGTATTTACTTACAAAAGTAAAGTACATTATCTTTGCACTAGTACTAGTCGTTAGGTAATTTGAAAGGGAAGTGTTTCTATGTCTGTCTGCCTTTTTGGTCAGTAACAGTTTACTTTAGAGAGAATCTATCTGATGGGGGAGATGTGAGTTTTGTTACGTTTTTAGCTTACTTTAGATCACTAGAGTTCATCTTAGTGAGTTGGGTACAGTTACTACGTTGGTTATTTAGAGTTACGTACCTAAGTCAAGTCAGGTCTGACTACGGACTAGTCTAAATTCGGATCAAACAGAGTATCTGCAGAACTAGCTTGGCAGAGAATGGAATGGGTTACGAATTGAGTGAGATTCACTTGGAAGCTTGTTTGCAGTTACATGTATCTTCTCCCTAAGTTAGTAGTATGCACATTTTCGGAAGTCTGACTGTATACTTTGTATATTGACTATAGTGTATTACTTTTATACTGGGCCTAGTATACAGTAGTGGTGCATTAGTGCAAGGGCGGTTGTACTGACTTTAGCTTAGCTTTCTATCTTAGTTGACTTTTCCGACTTAAGACGGTAGTTTATGTACATACTTTTACCCGTTGGATTAAAAACCGCTCTTTAGAATGTGGCTTCGGTTTAAGCGAGGCGTTACGCGAACTTCTTCGACTGTTCTGTATTCTACCCTTGCTTCTTCATTCGAAACATATCCTATCAAAGGCACTCATCCACTCGGGATAAGCGCTCGTTCCCATCTTACTATTAGCTAGTGAAAATTCAAGAAAACAACTAGTAACACATAACTTAAGTACAGCGTTCTGCACACAAGTTCCTTGACTTGACTTTCGACAAAACTGCCTCATTGTCAGTCAACTGTTGGAATTTCTATCCGATTCAATAAGAACACTCAGAAAGTGAATGACCCACTAGTAGGCAGTTATTTACTTTCTTTGGTTAGGTATTGTGTGTACTACTGCGATTAGTGCTGACAAAGTGAAAGCTCTATAGAATGAGTTGATGTTGTCGGACTCTGCTTACATTACATATACTCTCATTGTGACGTCACATTTAAAACAGATTTCGCCCAGTTCTCAGCATTGTCTCTGCTCTGGTTGATTTGACTTGCTATCTTTATATTGCTATGTAATTATTCTTGTGGGAGTTCGTACAATCAAAAGTAACCACCTTTCATTTCCGTTTTATTTACAACATCCAATATAGTAGTTGCTCAACTCCCTGAATACTAAAGAGGTATGTTATACTTATCTAAAACTGCCAAAATAAAGATATACTGTGTCTGCCTCCGCACTTATATCGTTTAATTTCGGTCGAATAAACTTTGCTTGCATTGCGGCCTAATTAGTCTTTGCCACGAGAGATATAACTTGCAAACATGCGCCCATGTAAAACTGTGCTAACATTTTGGACCTCTCTCAATGAAAATCTAACTTGTCAATACTGAAAATATTTGTGGTTTCTCCCCATTGTTCATGCCTTTTGTCAGAGTTTTCAAGAAACTCCTGAAGAATCATATTAGTTATTGACTAGTCTACACTACACATAATGTTGTTGCTTTCTTAGCTAAGGGAACTTATAACCAACTACCTAATGGGAGTATTTTAATGAAAGTAATCTCAGTATTAGATTTAGGTACTTAAGTTGACAGGTCCTATTAGAGAGAATGCATACTTATCTGAAGAGATAATGTTAACTATTTTCTGTAATTTAAAATTTTGTTTCAGTAAAGGTTATGTAGTATGTGTATGGAATATCCGGAGTTCAGGTTGGGATCGACTATATGCCTCAGATGTCTTAGATTTTCTTTGTTTGTGTTGAATTCTAGTTTTCATTAAATGTTACCCTAAGCAAATTCAGAGAAAATGAAACTTATTATTGGCCATTATTTGTACAGCTCTTTAGCCCAATTCCTGTTGGCAAGAACTAAGGATGCCCACTTTATTACTTTACTAGTTCGCCAAATCACGCCAAACCAAATGGTACACAACCCATATTTTCTATTCGTAATTCATGTCAAAGTGTCAAAACAAAGTCTACAAACGCCAGAACGATGTAGACGTACTTGGTAAGTACAATAACTTACTCAAACTCGGAGTAGAGTAGAAATTCCATTTTGAGTTAGAGTATTAAGTTCCCCCAAAGTTTCAGTTTCATTCAAACGCAGAGTTTGATGAGATTAATGCAATTCCCTTCTAACTCTGCTCTAGAAACCCTAGTATGCCATAGAATGTAGTTGGGAATCTGCTTACCACAGATAGAAGTAGAATGTTCTTACTCACATCACATTATAGACACAACATTAGCTGTGCCTCTAGTAAATAGGGAAATGAGTTAGATTCATTTATTTATGAATGGTAAGCCGCAAAGATGTTTCAGACGCGATCAGCGTTGAGCCAGTCTAGACCATAGTGTGGTAGCTGCTTGAACCAAACTGTATGATGTAAATATCCTTGATATTACGCTTTATAACAATTGCTGAGCGTATACCATATATTATGTCGGTTTACTAGTAATAGCAAGGGAAATACTAATTTCATTTTCGTTTCAGTGGTTCATATGGAATTTCCGGCGAAACCTTGTCAGATAAGATGCAGATGCAATGCACAAATTCTTCAAGTATTTTGTTATTGCAGTATTTATAGATCGGCACGATATGAGCTGACTAGATAGTAAGGGCTTAAATGTGGTCGAATAATCTCTAATAAATATTTAAGGCAGTCTGGAATTTTGGGATTAAAATTCGTTTCTATTTCTGAGTATTTTCATTTTCAGCCAATTAATGACCGAGATAGCAAAATTAATACCGTATATTTCTCATGAAGTGGGTTACAAGTATTTAGTAAATATATATAGGTATGCTAGATATAAATAGTTGCAGCTATTAGATTTCGCGTTTTTTGTCATGATGTAAGTTGTGTGCTTTGTTTGTCAAACTCTGTTGGTCTTTAGAACTGCCAATTGTGATTGTGATGGAGAAGTAATAATAATTCACATCCACAAAATTATATACGGATCAGCGTTATCTTTTTTTGCATCCCAAGCATTATCTTTATCTTATAGACTATTTATCAGCAGTTTTGATGTGCCATT
The DNA here is from genome assembly GCA_019776445.1 of Tomocerus maximus. Classification (NCBI taxonomy): domain Eukaryota; kingdom Metazoa; phylum Arthropoda; class Collembola; order Entomobryomorpha; family Tomoceridae; genus Tomocerus; species Tomocerus maximus. The sequence goes on along the minus strand of JABASH010004376.1, from coordinate 9,476 downwards.
GCTGCGTAGCGTAGTTAACTGAAATGTATTCTAATATCTGACATAGTACTTTCACTTCCCCTATGTTAACATCATATAAATCTTTCACCAGTACTTTCACTGAAATTTTAATCAGCTCGAACGAAATCTTGGCGTGGTGAAAGTTTCCATATGGAGTTATAGGGAAAGAGTAAATAAGCTATGTCAACTACTTTTTGGATCGTACTGTACAGTGAAATAATTATGTCTATTTGTAAGTTTTTAAAACATGAAATGTACAAAATATACAGCATACTACAGTCTGTTATACCCTACATATTTCATTCTATTGGTTTGAATTACTTAACATTCGACGTACATATGCTTTTATATAGAACGGTAAGTGAATGTAAGTAGTAGTTATTTGCAACTTACCACCCACATTCATTTGGTCCAATGCATATAATATGGGGTGTGCAAGTAGAGATTGTAATTTATAGTGTACATAATATAATTATGGGTTACGTATAATATTGCATTGTTCTAGACAGTCGTATACGATAGATTTTATACCTTTACATACGCACTTAGTGTATAGCTTTTATTTCACTGTTCCATGCATGTGTCTCTTTGTCTTTATATATATGTGAGAGTACTACTGTTCAAATCAAATGAGTATATAGTGATGGGAGATAAAGTGTGCTAAGGAGCTTAGGAGAAATGAGAAAATTCGATTGAGGTCTCAGCCATACCGATATCTATCGGAAATCTCCGTAAAAGTTCTTAACATACTTTTACTTTGGTGTAGAGTTTCATTGCAAATATATAATGAATAGGATTAGGGATTGAATCAAGAAGGTTGAGCCCACAACAGCAGGCATTAAATACAACGGGTTTTTGCTCCAGTTACAGACACGTATATATATTACTGATAAGTGCATATAGGATATAGTTATTGGATTTGTAGATACATATTTGATGGAGATAACCACACAGCGCGTTAATACAAGAAATATTTCAAGTTTCTCATCAGTATTGGTAAATAGACCGTAGTGAAAGTCTTATTATTTTACACTGCAACTTCACCATGTTATCTACTTATGTTTGAACAGTCAAATTAACGGTAATCCATACAGTGTCACTTGAAATCTGTCTCTTTTAGGCTCGCTTAGACAAGAATAATAGGACACACTAATGACAAGAGAGTGACTAGTGCTCGATAAATTAAATATTATGTTAGTTTTCCCGAATTGTGTCAGAATCTAATGTTATGACGCTACCTACTGCGCGATTTCGTGACTTGAGTATTACAAAACTAATAGCGTTGGTGTCTAAAAACCTTTAAAACATTAGAATTTGGACGCACATTTGGCGCTTACGTTTTGGGTTTCTAAAATTTACAAAATCGCTAGGGAGCCTGGGTGAAAGGTGTAAAATCAGCAAGAAAATTGGATCATTCTGTGCATGGCGCTTGGCATATTTTAAGTCAAAATGGTTATACTCACATTTGAAACAAATGTTGTCTCACAAAGTAGGGTTTTCGTGATGTATTTCAATGTTAATGTGCGATTTAAGCGATAATTCCTCAGTGAGTCAAGTGGTTTGTTGTTGAGTGTTGAGTAATTAATGAGTACCCCCAATAAGAGCATAGTCAGAAGTCCTGATATCCTGTGGATAATTAAAATGGTCTTTTCGACCTTTTTCTTTTCACCTCTCCTGTTAAATTTACAGGAGTGGTCACAATATTAGTTCTGTCATTCCACTACTTGTGTGAGCACGATTAAGAATTTCTAATAAGGAAAAATGTGTAATATTCCTCTCCAAAATTTTATTGAATATACCTACTTTGTGAAATAGAGCGGTTTATGTAGTATAGTCTACGAAAGATAGAAGAGCTATATTTGACATTAAATTTCATAGGCCATACTGCATTTAATAGTAAGTAAACCCGAGGCACTCTTTATGTACCATAATTGAGAAAATTATCTTCATTACTTTCAATTACCGCTTCCTTTACTTTAGTTGACTTGGCATGGTGGTACTATCTTACTCTCTTCTATCCTTTTCGCTTTGAGGGGCTGAGTAGAGAAATTCCAAGTGCTAGTAACTATACTAATGCACAATTTACTTATTACATTGTGAGATAGATAAAACCTTTCGTAATACTTCTAGTTATACCCATGAGCAATTTTTCATGACTCTTATTAGATTTGTCACCTTTGCTAAGGGATATCCTCTTGTCAATTATTTTATTGATAACGGGATTTCAGCTGGAAATTGCTTCATTACCCGAACCTAAGAGAGCTTCCTGAGTGCCAGCATCTACTATTACAAAATGAAAAATGAATAAGTCAATTCAACACAAACGCTATGCAATGCAATCAATTAAATCTGTCTTGAAACTTCCCAAGGTTTCCATTTACATCCTGCATTCGTGTCTCAAGAGTTCTCCCAACTCCATTAACTCTGAACGGTTATCATATCTTGTTAAAAGTATATTACAGCTATTCATCTGGTTAGACGGATAAATGTTTTCATGTTGAGTGCGTGTATAATTTATTGTCTTCTTGTCCAATCCATGTATACTAACGATATTTTTCATGGTGCGGAGCAGATAGATATTTAGGCAAGCATTCAATGCGCCTGTAGTTACTTCAAGTACCACAATTTAGTTCATATTCTGCTTATATATATTTGTTTTGTTGGAAGTAATGAATGGGTATAGGGCTTTTGTACTAACAATGGTTAAGTAATAATTTCTAAATTTTGTGACTCAATGTATGACGTTTGCCTAAAGGATCACAAGGGCTTTGATTTTCAATAGACTATCATATGTAAATCTTTTGCTTAAAAATATCATTAGTATTTCTGGGAAGAATAAACAATATCATAATATTATTCGTTTACTTCTTTATCTATTTTTACTTGACTACTCTCCCTCTGGTGAAAATAGGATGAGAACGTTGTGATCGGAAAGATAACATTAAAACAGTCCCTTAGTCCCTTTTTACCTATACCTACATATAATCTGCATATTATTGTTATTCTATTGAGGTCCTGTAGTACAGATATTTGTTAAAGCAAGTCTCGACTTTGTATTTCATACTATCAATATTTGCCTAATATACGTTTCAATTTATTACGAATAAGACTTGAATAGATAAACAAAGCAGTTATTTACCTATAGGAGGGCTTTCTAAGCTTAGCTGGTATCTTCTATCATCATGTCAATCAACAATCGTAGTATAGCAGCATAAACACCGATGCGAACCTCCGCTGTGTTTTAATAACATTTATATAACAGATAACCCTGTAGATGATGGATGTCTTATGTAATCAAGTATAGTTTTTAGATGGAATACTTCCCGTAGCTTTTCCAAGATTAAATTGTGCGTCATATCATAATATATGAAGACATATGGCGAGTAGATAGAATCCATTTTTTATCAGAATTTTGTCTACCAGCTCATCATCTAGTCCCATTTAGTTTGCTTAAGTAGTATATTGTTAGTTACTCCTAGTAGAAATAATGGTCGAGCAAAATAAATTGGCATGCATGCATGACGTGAATGGGCTAAAATTTAATCGAGAGAAGCCTTAGTTGAGAAACAGCGGTGAATGGTGAATGAATATATTATTATTTCGGTGCAGAACAGTCCTGCAGTCTGCAGTCCTGCAATGTTTTGCGTTTTGCTACTGCTTTTCTATGCAAATACTAATGTACGACGAGACTATGGAGAATAGGGATTCCGCGCTGCATTACCTTTACATTGCATTTTCAGGTAATTTGGTTGCTTAAACAAATCAAATTCAATCTATCCGTATTTCTGCAATGCAAATTGTAGTTCCATGAAAATTTATTAAACAAACAGTTAACTGGGCTCACTGAGGTAAGGTAAACTAGGAACTAAGAATACATAGAAAAAACTAATATATATATATCTGTAATTCATTTTCCTTGTTTAAATGTTAGCAAGCACTTTTTACATGTCCCTCATAAATGTTTGTACTTTTGCAAGATGCAAGACCACAGGAATTTTCAAACCAATCAATAACTACAACGAATAAGATGTTATAATAGGTACTGGATATTGTAGTGGATCTTGTATAGTAAATGGTTGAAGGAAAATAATGCTCAGAATGTAGAGTAGAGTATGACTTCAGCGGATTTGCCTCCTTTGCAGGAAGATTAGATATTTACTAGTGCTTAAAGTAGTGGACAATATAAAAATGTCTAATTTTTATGGCTATAAATTCATATAAAACAGAAGCAAAGCTATTGTGAAATGCATGTACACGTACTTATGTAAGAGATCAAGTTAGCCAAAACTGTAAGCAGGCAAGTAACCCAGCGAGCGAGTAATATAAGAGTATTGTTACGTTGTACGTATTGAAATAAGAGACACGACAATATCTATTGATATATATATTTGTATATATTTTACAGATTACGGAGCCTTGGAATCTTCTATCGTTATGAACTGGCTGCTACCTCGATGAAAACTTGGAAGAATACAATGAAAATGTTCTACCATCTGAAACTCTGAGAATATTTAAGTAATTGAGAACAGTGTCTTGTACATGTCCCTGTAATTTGTGGCTAATTGCACGTCTAATTAAAAGTGGCATTGAAAGCCTAATTGTCTGAAATGGCGAGAGCAGGACCGAGTAATAGGAAAGATCGTCTTCATCAAGGTCTAAGACTCCCAGTAATTCTAATATCTGGTGGCAGTGGTGAAAGTGTGGGAATTTTGTGGCTTCTGTTACTTGGGATAATTGTGTGTGGTAATCAAGGGAGTGAAATTATTGGCCACGCTGGAGCATCATCAGCAAGTGCAGCCGCTCTCATCGGTTCGGGAAATGGCAATGGTCATGGAAATGGAAATGGAAAACCTGAGATTGAATCATATGGAAATATCACCGTCCTAGCTGGACAAAGAGGGGAGCTGAGATGCAGAGTGACAAATCTATTCAACTACACAGTAAGTCTTGGATTTTAATCTCAAATTATTTTACACAATTGATTAAATTATGTAACACTGTACTTATAATGTAAACCACTTTAATGTAAAGTATAACATTAGATTAATGACTATTTTTAACACATTTAAAAGCTTACTCAAAACTGTTCTACAGCACAACTGGTTACATGTAGGATATTTCCAGAGCAATGTATATGTCCATTCTTTAAAACTATGGGTATAACATGGTGGGTAGTAATAGATGTTCACAGTGTACTCTGCGTAAATACTTAGACTTCAAAGTCAATATGGTACAGTGCTATACTTGCTTACGCGCAATGTAATATGATTTCCAGCATAACTGATATAACTCATCTGCCATTTTTGAAATAATTGGAAGGGTCATCCACTAATGGGATTTAGGTACACATGAATATAATCTGAATTAGTGCTAATTACTTGTGGGAACCCATAAAGCAGCTAAAGTGAGGGCGCGTAGTGGGTACCTATTTACGAAAACAAAACAACACCCTTTTCACTTGAATATTACTCACTTTCAGGATGCTTGGAATAGACCACTCAATTTAAATTATGATCGAAGTGTAAACGATCTATAGTGTCATCGCGTCCGGTTTCAGTGAAGTTCTTCACGAATATCTTTAATATCGGAAATTGGATTTTGAATCCAAAGCCAGAAAACATATTTCGTCATGTCACTAGACTAGGAAGTGAAGGTTCCTACTATCTGCCTGCTGGCCAAAAACCAGCAGAGTTCATATAAGCTATGTTATTATAATATGAATCTAGCAACCAATAAAGACTACATTATAGATTCATTTATTATACGCATTCATAAACCATGAATGGTTGAAAGTTCTTGTGTTGTAATGCGTCATGCTCCACCAGGTTGAATCCACTTTAGTTGTTGGGCTGTGGCTGGTCTTGTCTGACTGGCGTGACATTACTTGGCCTATACTTCAAGTAATTAGTATCGATCGATTATTCCTCTCAGAGAGTGATATTTGACTCTTATATTTATGCACATATTAACTAGTCCACTTTTAGTACACACTATGCGCTTTCCCTCTCTCCGGTAAATACTATAATGCATGCGGTTGAATTTGAATTACTGCCTGTTTACTCTGCGAACAAATAAACCTTCTATCATAACGCCTAGGGCTTAAAACGCACTAATATTATGGCCAAGGGAACTACCTACCTAGCTACCCATCTATTTATGCATGTTTCAGACATGTTGCACTAATGTCTATGTACTACATAGTACATGATGGGAATGAATTAGATTAAAGCTCTATTCTGGTTTACCCTTCACTCTCCACTGTCAATTATTATTTAGCCCCTCTGTCCAATCCACACTCATTCCATATTCTCATTTGCATTATTGCTATTACTTTAGTTATTTACGACAGATAGGTTCTAAAATAGTCCAGTTCTCGGAAACCGTATTTGCTTTTCTAATGCAATACTACGTAATTATGTAAAACTTGCACAGGTCAACTTCCTTTAACTTCATCGCCACAGCCCTATTAGCCCTTAAACAGTCCCTTCTGAAGGACGTTTCTTTTATCCGATCTCATCACTGCATATCCGGCAGTGTAAATAATATTTCGACAAAATAATACTCGGGCTCAAAATATATTTTGTTTAGAATATGTCATTATAATGGCAGTAATTGTGAAATGAAACGTAAGTTCATCGTACTACATTTGCTGATTTAAAATGCAGATTTCATTAGACACAACTGTCAATTCCAATAAATTATGCAGTGCAATTCAAGCGTACTATTTTACAAGTACTTTTATGTGTAGGTACATTAATTGCTTTTAGGTAGTGGGCAAATGCCATAGGGGAACGGGAAGCTTCAAAGCATAATATAAAATATTATTCTGCCTATTACAAGGGTTTATACATTTTTCATGACTATTTATTCTAAGAAGTTTTATCTGTTTAAGCTGGTTATAATAATTTGAAATTACAGATATAATCTATGATGCATACTGACATTTGCTATTCTTTTAGATCAATAAATGTTTGTTTCTTAGTTCTACTTTGAGTACAAGTATGTAGAGTGTGTAATCAAATCTCTTAAGACATTTATCATAAGAATTTAATGCTGCAGTGATTCAGCTAACCTTATAGTCTATGCATCATGTGGAAACCCAATGGGATACAAAGAAGTTTTCCTAGAAAATGGCTATACAGTTACAGGTTCTGTGAGTACATAGTAATAAGTGCACTTCTTTCCTGAGTAAACATTCACAGTTGACTTTCCTTTCTGTAGAGAACGTATGTGTTCAATACTTAAAGTTATATGCGAATGTATCCTATATTCTTTAGCACTGTAAACAAGATTTAACTAACTTAAAATTCTGTCCTACTTTCTCTTTGACTGAGCTATTACTACATGCAATACTAGTAGTATTCTTGTGGGAACTTTCTATTGCGCCCAAATTGTCTCTTATGTAACTGTGAGGTGGCTCTGAAAAGTTTATAATCACATCAAACAGTGTGAGAAAAGTGCTCCATAAATATTTAAATTGCAGCGCAGTCTTGTCTGCGTAGAAAAATTCAAGTTATGAGTTCAAGCTAAAAGACAGAATAAAATTCAATCTTAGTAGTACCTATCCTAGTGTAGCGAAACAATGAGAATCATGTAAAATCGTTGAAACGCTAAAGGCAAGACGAGAAACTAATATTATTTGAAGATTCATTTGGACATTTTAGTATGTGTCTACTATGCACTGATTTATCGTCAACGTTTGCGTTTATTGAAATTAGAAAAAAACGCTGTTACTGTAATAAATGAAGGGTATTATCTGGAAACGTTGACTAATAATGTTAATTAACCGTAACGAATTGAATGTCCGAAAGTGACATGTTTACTTCCCTCCAGAGTGCTTTTACTTCTGGTTGTGCTAACTAAAGGCGTTAATACAGAGCTAATTATTACTTACGAAGTTATCCTAATGACTAAAACAGCTACCTACTTACACTCTAACTGTATACGTATCTACACAGTAAAAGAATTCTGGGAAAAGAATTAAAACATTCCTTTGTGGATTTCATTGTTAGTATTATTGCCCTACTCTGGGAATATTAGGAAGATATGGGAAAGCTCAAGATAAGGGGAGTAAACTATAAATGATGAAGCCAGGAAATTACCATGGCCATTAGTAACCTATAGAAAAATTGGACGAAGGCCAGGATTACTGATATTTAGAATGAGACATGACCAAAGAGTAGTACTTACGAAGTTCTATGCCCTGCTCCGCAGTAGCCGTTCATAAATGCATATTTATTGCCTTAGACATTGTCACTATTAAGTCTGTCTTGTATTACTTTGATATGTGTGACCCGTTTCACTTCACTTACAAAAAACATAGCATTGAAGCTGTTTCTGTTAAAATTGCAAAAGTGTACCATGTACCAGCAAGAGATTTTTTTGGTATAATTTTTATTGCGAATTTCAATGCAAAGCTCGAATGGTTGATATCTTATGTGGTACATACATCGGTACGAATGTATTGCCGGTGTGATTCAAATAGCTAATTTGCAGAGGACTGACTACAGAGAGCATTATATAAAATGAACGAATGTAGACCTTCATTGTGGAGGTAATGGACTTCTTTTATCTGCCACTCCTGCATCCTGAGGATCTAGATAAGATATTTTATATACCCGCTGCTTTTCCGGAGAACCTAATTTCGCACCATTATCCTGCTCTGCAACGTTATTTTATGTGCTATCTTTATGTATTCTGATTTCCATTTTAGACCTCTTTTTTATGTCTTTGTGGATACGCGCACGTACAAATATATAGGACATGAAATACTTTACCACGTCGTATTTTTAAAATTTGACTTTCCCTGTTAGGCCTCTTTTCTCCTCACCTCCATGCAAAGAGGTGCTCTTGTCCCTTTCCAATCTATTTGGAACTGCATGAATCCCCATTTGAAATAATTTCATTTACTATTTCCAAGTTTTCCAGCAATTGTTCTTTGTGCGGAACAGGTGAAGAAATTGCATTAGAACTCGGCACATGTAGAAATTAGATTCTGCCTTTTTCGATATCAGGAATTTGCACTTACTATAATGATTGCAGTCAACCGTAAACTTGTTTCATTTTTATTTGGTATTTGATTGATCATGTTTCTACATGGAAATATGTTCAGTAGTGCCCTATTCTTATTAAGCATCATTAAATCATTATACAGGGGAGTGAGTGTGTTTTTCCTCACAAATTGTCAAGAGGAAATTGGCTTTCTGTCTATAATGCAAAATGCAAACTGGTGCTATAAGCGTAGGAACATTATTACATACTAGGGCCCCAGTACTGTTATTGAATTTCCAAAGATGCTAAATCCGAACCCAGAGTGGAGTTTATTCTTTTATTTATAATACTAAACTAAAGGTATAGGCATCCAGCCCAGCAAGCACTTAGCGCTGGCATTTAGCTAATTTTGTAAAATGCAATTGCAATGCGCAGACCCTCATTTAGCTTATTTCGTATTGTCCGTTCAAGGAAGACCACAGAGC
>JABASH010004375.1:0-14160 GCA_019776445.1 Tomocerus maximus | reverse complement strand
TTGTAACTAGGAATTGTTCCCCATCAATATATATGGTTATTAATGACTTTTCTGTGTGCATCCATTTACTTATCACACTTGCACACATTGCTTTATTTCTATGAATTTTTATATACACTTGAAGTTGGGATACAATTCATTTGTTGATTATAAACTGCTCAAATTTCTTTATTTAAGGATAAAAACATATCGAAAATTAAAGTCGGCAATTTTCTCACACAATGAAAGCATTTCACAGTCATGGAGTGAAGAGATATCGACTTAATTAAATTTTCAAATAAACCTATTGATGCGAAATGCTACAGCCTGATAAGTACTATTAATGGTTGACTAAAATTGAATAACTGTGTTACAAATATCTTTTCCCAGAAGTAAAAGGAAGATTGTCTAGTTCAGAAAAACTTATTCTGAACTCTGCTATTTTTGTTAGGAATGTATAATCTCCATTAAAATCTTTATTCATTGACTGAACGCTACACTTATTGAGTTTGCCACGAAATCGATTTTGTTCAGTTAAAATCTTAGAACATTATAACCAAGATAATACACTTCAAACGCTTTCTGTCTGTTCGATGCCCAAGTTTTTATATACTGTGTAAGTAACCTTGGTTAAAATAAGCATGGATATGTGCTGCATCAAATTGAATCATTTGTTTACAAATTATTTAATTCCGTTTTTAATATTGTCAAAATAATTTTGATTTTATCCATTACTAGACGAAGAAGATATGTTCCTGGTCCAGGATTTACTGTTGGGTGGCGATCTTCGTTATCACCTTACGCAAAATGTGCAGTTTCATCTGGATGCCGTAAAACTGTAAAGATTCTTTACCTCCTTTACATTTTATTGTACACTTAAAATTGTCTCATGCCTGGCACCACAGCATCTTTTGTCTCCTATTCTAATTGGACAATATTGATTAAATGTGTTACAATGTTCTGTGACAAATATTATTTTATACTTTTAATTAGAGGAATTATCTGTGCTTTAGCGGGAAGGATACAGAAAGTTTCATTGTTAGTAAACTTACTTAGGTACGAATAGTCCAAGCTAATTCAGTCTGGAGACTCGACACTGTCACGAACAATAAGTAATTTAACTATTCATATTATGCACTGTGTAGAAAAGGGGTTTTTACAAAAGGCATACAGTTGCAACCGTGCAACCGTTAAGGGTTGGGGTCAGTGTTTTGCCTCTTTTAAAACCTAACCTAATAAAAAATATACGTCTCGTGTTACCCAACCCTTAACGATTGCACAGTTGCACGGTTGCAACTGTATGCATTTTGTAAAACCCGGTAGAAAATGGAAACTAAAAGAGAATCAGGATAAAGTTCCCTGTTGTATTTGTCTTTCGTGTGAGTAAATAATAAGTAAGCCGTATTCTGCAGAGATATATTATTTAGTAGGTGTACGACAAATGTTTGACGTATTTAATATCAGTATAGTAATATTTAATGAAATGTAAAGCAATAAAATTTTGAATTATATTTGTTTTGCATTATATTTGAATTCATTCTAAATGACATGAACTTAGACAAGAGGACAATAAATTAAAACACAACAAGTGTCTTAGTGTCTACTTCAGTTGCTTTGATGCATATTCTATCTATAGAAATGTAAAATGTTTATAGATTCATTTTAGTACAAATATGTTATAGTAGGCTGGTCTCAGGATATCGGCGAAGGCTCGGCTCTTTAGTCACTTGCTTGGAATGTTGGCATCATGTGAATATCTTTGGCTTAGTAAATATTGAATTGAAATTTTACAGACAAAATCCCAGTGAAACTGATAGGAAGTAAGGAAAGTTGAAAGCTTCGAGTCAAGTGAAGTGAAGAGTTTCAATAGTGCCATACTGAGTAAACGAATAAAACACAAATATTTGCACACATGATACTTTCCACTTCCAACAATTTTGCAAATGTCTTTTTATTTACAAAGGAATTATGCAATATTTAAAAGTTGAGCCCAATGGACAGTATTCCTTATTTAGGATTCAATGGCAGTCATAACAATAACTGCGGACCGTAGAATAATTTACATGGACAACGAAAGATGACAGATTCACGTATATATAGTACGCTCTACTCTGGAAACCGTTCATTTAATATTATGAAGTTAGAGTGAAGTGCCAAGTAAATAGATGATAGGGTTGCCAGATTTTCAAAGGAATATCATTTCAGAATCCAAAGGAAATGACAAATACAATATGAATCACGACACAACTACGTATTTGGGACTCGGTTGAGCCGTTGAGTCAAAAATTCTGCATGATAAAAACATTTTTTTTTAAATTGAAAGTAAAATATTTACTGTAAGATAGATTGACAATATTATTTGGATATCCCCAGTGCTAAGCATATTTTAGGACGTTCAGTTCTGCAAATGTTCCATGAGAAAGCAAAAACTTGCTAAGATAACAAAATTTTACACTTTTTAGACGTATTGGGGGATACTGAGATCTTATTCCATAGTATTTTATTTTGATTAAGGGAATTTTATGCATAGTAAATTTGGAATAAATGTTGGTATCATTTGAGCAGGGAAGACAATCGTGGCAGGTACATTACATTCTTTCTCCACAAGAATAGGATAGAATTTATTGTGGTACTTTAATGTAGCATAGCAGGGAAATGTAATGATGCAAATTAATACTATCTCATTCGGAGTTAGAGAAGTATAAATGCCTTCTTGGAATTCTGTTTGAGTACAATGGACAACGTACTGCTATTCATTCTTATTTAATTCCTGAGTAACCGGAGCCACATTGCGTTGTATAGTGTCATGTTATATAACATACCTAGCAGTAAATTATGCTCTTTTCTCTGTGTAGATACGTTGCTGAATTGGCTCTGGCCCTGGACTACTTACAATCTAAGCGAATAATTCACAGGTTAATAATTTCATGTGTTCACCAAAAATAATGAAGGGACTAGGATATTGCATTGCTGTAGATTTAATCAGATTAGACAAGCCCTGTACATTTTAATCTAAATAGTATTGGGAAATGAGAACGACAAAAGTTTTACAATATTTGTTTGTTCTCTATAAACTCAGGGACATCAAACCCGATAACATCCTATTGGACGAAGAAGGACATGCACATCTTACAGATTTCAACGTGGCAACTGTACTTGAAGATAAGAAGCAGTACGCCTCTGCACTGTCAGGCACAAAGCCCTACATGGGTATTGAAAATACGCTTTTCTTCCTCTCTTATATCCCCTATTGTTGTTTGCTATCTATGTCATAGGCTACAGGGGCAGTCTGTCACTTTGAGTAGATACTGCCATTCAATGGGTGTAAAATGAGGTTTTGTTGGAAATAGTGCCCTACTTAGAATAAAAGTTATTTACCTCAAGTCATTGTAGTTACAGAAGTAGTAATTATAGAATAATTTCTGATCGATTTTAGTTGATTATAACTTCAAGCAAAATTATAAACAGATTGCTTGTCCTGACATCTTGTACTGATTTCTGGTCAAGACATGTACTTTATAAATTTCAGTCCAAACAGTCAGTCTCAGATAGTATGCCCCAAAAACCCAGTCTCTTTCAAAGTTTCTTTCACAATCAGAATGGGAGTGAGAGACCTGGGAGAGTTTTTTCTATTGTGCCATTATATTTTATTGTGTGTAAGCATCTCCTAATGCATAGGAGATCTATTAACTCCAGTAAAGGAGAAATCCTATAATATATTTATCACAGGCATCATTTCTGCCAGAATTCCATGGCGAAAAAAAATCTGATATATCTATTCTGAAATCAGAAAATTCAGCACCACGCGTTCATTTCCATCTGATTTACGATCTACGATTTATCATTATTTTCTATCTACAGTACGGAAAGCAGTATTTAACCAGTGGCACTTTGCAAAGGGTGCTGTTTCATATAAAGAATGATATTTATAATACAATTTGGATGATCATAATGTAAGAGGAGATCAAGTAACGGTTCATCGATTCCTCTCAATGTTGATTCTGTTCTCAAATTGGTAAATTCTTAAATCCTATGGCTACAAATTCCCTCTGATTGACCTTAATACCCAATTAGGCATGCCGTAAATCCTCTCATTGTGGCGTGTCGAGTTGTACAGATACCGTGATATAGTGGAAACATCTAATACTTTTTTCTTGTGGGATGTGTAATAGTAGTATGCTCTAGAAATCAAATAACGAATACCCATACTAATGTCATAAGTAATACTCGGCAAATTGAAATCGGCATTTAAAAGACAGTGTCGTAAATATTATAAACATAAATAAAAATAAATAATTTCCAATTCGTTGTAGCTCTGGCTCTTGCACGGGGCAATAGTTTATTTTTGGATGATATAATGCAAATGGATAAGTATATCATTGCTAGCACAACGATATTTGAAATGTTTTTGACACATAGTGCTGTAGGGACAGTAGAGATGGGTAATTTGGCAGATAGATAATTTGCTGACATGAACAATGAATACCATCAGATTACAGTTAGAAGGCAAAATGCATGTAAACAATTTTATCAATATTCCTTTTGAAGGAATCGTAATCGCAGTGTCTTCGTTTGGAAGTCACTATTTAAAAGCAACCCTTTCGTAGGCTATGACTCCTAAATGACCTTGTGAATTGTGTGACCTAATTTTTGTGCAATGCTAGAATTCTTCAAACAATTTAGTGTCTGTATACTTAAGTATATTTGTGCTATAATAACTTGTCAGTATACCCATCCGACCTTTAGATCAAATTATCATCGCCCCTGAGTATTTCTATTCACCTGAAAAGCTCTCTTTTTTATTATCTCATGAATTTTCTGATGTGATGAAAGGATGCATCACAGCTAGGCTGATAGGTATTTCTCATTTGTAAAGTAAAAAATGGAAGCGCTGGCCAAAAAGTTTCGTAAGTAGGATAGCAGGATTCCAAAATACCTTTCATAAAAAGGTTTTTGTCATATTGTTATATAGCCTTGTTTTTAGCTGTCACAACAAGTAAAGTGCAATATCATATAGCAGTGACAGAATGAAAGCATTAGGTAGGTACCTCCGTACATACATAACGCAAGTAGTATTATGCCACAAAGACTATCAAAGAAATTGAACAATAAGTCAGGATTTGGACAAGGCTGTTTATTTATGAAGAGATTTCCATTAAAAATGGATGTCAGTGTGGTCACAGTCACAAGTAAGGTGTGACATCGATGTTGTCACATGAATTAATACTGTTTATTTATAAATAGCACCTGAAGTCTTTGCTTGTGCAGCGGATGAGATTCCAGGCTACGACTTTTCAGTGGATTGGTGGTCACTTGGAATTGTTGCTTACGAGCTGGGTTTTGGGTGTCGCCCCCATGAAATTCACTCACAAACCCCAAACAAAGAAATACGTCTCCTGCTGCTCAAAGAGCCCGAATGGCCACCTACATGGCCACCTGATTTTGTCACGCTTGTCAAGCAGGTTCGACATTTTCTTTTTTCTCAGGATTTCACCTTAATCTGTTTGTCCAGTACCTCAACTGGAAAGACATTGTTCTAACTGAAAATATTTATCCTTTGCATATAGGAACAGATTTACGAGCTAGGGATAATAAATTTTTACACTTTTGACGATATATTTATAACTATGTACCTAATACAGATGCAAAATTATCTATTGTCAATTCAAGTAGATACAAAAGAAAGTATCTTTCATTAATACTAGCAAAATTTGAGCCGTAAATGACTTACTGCTGAAAGGGATTAGCAATTGCTAACATCTTCCATTACGATAAAAGTTACTTAATTCAATAAGTAAATTTAAACTTCATTAATATGCAAACTGGTAAAGTTTTTAGTGCATTTATGACAGCCTGGTGAAGGTTTGTTTTCCCCAGCCAATTATATATGTGAGCATAATGCAGAAGAATTATTTACTTCATTAAAAGAAATTATTTTCTAGCTGCTTTCTCCGAACCCGACGAACCGGATTCAGAATCTAATAATGCTTAAGGCTCTGCCTTTGATGAAAAATTTAAACTGGGACGAGATATTGGAGAAGAACACCTCGCCCATCTTTATTCCGCCGGTGATGTTTTTAATTTTATGTAAATCTGTATATGGTCTACATTTGTAATTACCATTTATATATTTTATGGCCAATGAAGGTTTAATAGCTAAGCAATTCACATAAGAAAAATTCGGATTTTATCATAAAGGGAGCCAGACGCAATGAAACGTGTAGAAATGTAGCAATAGAAGTTTAATCGTTTACACGGATCTGCTCTTTGTAGAAGGAACTAAAGGGAAAGTTAGTCAGCCTAATAGTTTTGGATTTAGCTCATCGTTTCGTAGCCCGTAGTTTGACTAATATTATATCGCAGACATAGTGATCCTTTGTGGAAAGTATCAAGTTATCAAAAGTCAGTGTTGCTCGCTAACATTGGCAATGGCATCTGCGTAGGTACGAGTATGATTCAGTTCCATTTGTGTGAGTAAGTAACTTTAGTGTCAGGACAAGTTTAAACACAGAGAATTATCAATAGAATAGTAAGTAGTGCATATATTAGAGCAGGGAACTGACAGAGCCACTCCATTCCATCCACTAGGAATAATTTCTACCTACTTTCATAATACTTATTGTGAGTAGAAGTGGAGGCAGTGAAGCAGCAGAGCAGAGTAAACGGTCTTAGCCAGCAGAAAAGACTCATTTATTATTTTAGATTGGAGTTTTGCAATTTTCCTCTCCTAGGTACGTATTGTTTGCATTTGGTGAGCATAATGAAGCCAATGCAATGCCAAATCCATTATTGAAAAAACGGCTAGACTTGCCTGACTTACTATGTATCATTAGTTTGAAAGAATCGTTTCGACTAACAAGTAGCGTTAATGGACTTTCTACAATTTATCCTTGCAGTTCCTTAATGGACTTTCTCCAATTTATTCTTTTTCATTCACTCTTCAAATGAATAGTAAAACTTTCTGAGTTTACCCTGATATTCCTGAGTGCAGATACTTAAGTATTATGCACTTTAATACATTGCCATCCATGAAATGGCTGTATTATTATGTTTTATGTATGCTATACGTGATTTTGAAACAGATAAAATTCTGCTGTACATTTAGAGCAAATCGCTAGTTAATCGAAGAGCCGTTCTTAGAAAAACCCATTCAAGGATTACAACGAGAAAAACTCAATACAACTTAACCA
The DNA here is from genome assembly GCA_019776445.1 of Tomocerus maximus. Taxonomy (NCBI): domain Eukaryota; kingdom Metazoa; phylum Arthropoda; class Collembola; order Entomobryomorpha; family Tomoceridae; genus Tomocerus; species Tomocerus maximus. Next base: position 6,991 of record JABASH010004375.1, on the reverse strand, counting down.
TGACTTGTCATCCTCAGATAACAGAAGTAAATACTTAGGATTTGTTCAGAATTTTTTCGTTAAATATCATATCATACTATAGCAAAAGGATTATGGTAACTTAAGCTTAGTCATTGTATGCTTTACATTTTACTTTCGTAAGTGCATTACTTTCATTCTTAAATAAATACAGGGCAAACCTTTATCGTCCGTTGCTTCATTGATCAAACTTTTACGTTCCCTAGATTATTGGTACCTACTTGATTTTTTGCAGGGAATTATTTTATTGCGTGAAAAAGAAGATCCTCTTTTAGGATTTGTTGGGAGATTAAAATTAACGTAATAGTAATTTATCAGCCGCTTTAAACATCGATGTCCAAAATCAAAAATTTTCGACGCTATATCTGCTCAATCGCTTTACAACATTTTTTGTTGAATGCATTTATGATAGAAGAGCAATAAATCAAGAATGGCATGTCAAGAACACTTTGTTGGGAAATTTAGCAGGTTGAAGCATCGGGTTCATACTCACTTCAAGCTGTGAAGGACTTATATAATATTCTGAGACACATAGCTGAAAGGAAGGTAGTAATAGTAGAAATGGTCAACAGACAAAAGAATTTCCCATTGTACAAAAATAAGAAAACAAGAAAAACATGATAAATATAAATATCAATCTTTTGGCACAGTATTGTCTGACATGGGTTCTGTTTATTATGAGTGTGTCTATATACTCAGTATAATAATTTTGAAATATGTAAAACTGTAGGTAGAGATTGCCTATTGATTGTGAGTTCATCCGAAATACCATTCATTCAGGTTGGATGAAATTGGAAAAAATTAATTTCTTCCTGGACAAAATTAATTTAGTCCGAACAAAATTAATTTCGTCCACTGACGAAACTAATTTTATCCTGGACAAAGCTAATTTTGTCCGAACAAAATGGAACCCTGATTCATTCCAGAATCCTAAACAACTTTCGCTCTATATAATGTATAATGGAATCAATAAGTATAGGTTTTGGTATAGATTTAGTTTATTTCAGTGCATTTTGTAACAAAAACTCTAGACCTCCATTGAGGTAAATTTAACCGATTGCACATGTTTTGCAATTTACAATAAAAATAACTTACCATAAACTTGTTATAAAACCATGTTACCATCACACACAAATAAGACAAAATTGCGCTTCCAACTTAATAGAATTTGGAATGTGAATGGAGTCTGGGTTTTTATTATTTTGGAACAAATCTTAAACGTTTTATTTTAAACGGAGTGATGGCATCACTTATTCCAGCCAAACGATTCTGTATAAGTTTTTGTGCAGTGGCAAGGTATTCTTGTTTTTACTACTCGTTGGATTTTATTGCTGCCTTTGGGGCAACTTCTGCAATAAAGTATATTATGATTTCACTTTTCACTAGGCGATAAGTAAAGCAAAATTAAGTTACAATGTCAAATTACAATTTAGAAAATCAGAATGAAGATTAAATCCAATTAGAGATGAGCTTCTGCTATTTTGTGACACAGTATTAATAGCTTAAAGTATTTATAGAGGAATAATGTTATATTTACTATGTAGCTATCGAAAAATCGAAACAATCGTACTAATATTTTTTACCTTACGCCGTTACTTTCAGTTTACATTTGAGCAATGATAAACTGCAATTTCTGCCTCCGTTTGCCCCTACGATCATTTAGAGACAATAATACGATTTTTAACCGGTTCTTATTGTTTCACTCCGTACTGAAATATTTTGGCCCTTACTTGACCTACCTTATTTGTAGTATATGTTTATTTCGTTGTAGAATGGTTTCAAGTGATTTAACCAAGTATACTATAATAGTTGTAGCCAGTATGAGCGATAGAAGTGCAAATGTGTTTTCATGTCTCGACTCAATAATATACAAATTTAATAGCGTGTGTACTATAGATGAATGCATTTATGAGAGGTTGAGAAATGAAACGTATGCATTAGGAGTGAGTAGGAGAAGCCTGGGCCGTCAGGTACATGGCCTTCTTTAGATTTCCTTCTCCAGTTTGAATTATTCAACTCCATTAATCTCTTTCTTAGGAAATTTCAAAGTGAACAGGTTCGTAGTGCTTCCTCTCTGGATGATTTGAAAGAATAAGGCACTAATCCTAAGTGCTTTTGGTATTAAGATATATTCGATGTATTACATCTACTAAATTTACTGGTACAAAGAGAATCGATGAGAGTCCTTTTGCTTTTCACCTGAACAAATTCCCAAAGTAGTTCTTTAAGCCGTGAATAATTTCAAAAAGAATAAATTCATCCCTATTAGCAGCAAAGTACAGGTAGCTACACTCATTGTTTTCTTAAAAAAATATTTCTTCTCCTCGGAGGACGTTTTTCCATATTTAAATTAAAAAAAGTCATTTCCTTGTCATGTCATTTCTCGAGCAGCAGTTCTTCATTATTCTCGACTTGTTCAATGCCACGAACTGCATACATTTAGCTGACATAGCTGTGACTCCTGTTCTGAAACGCGTGTGGAATTTGATCGTAAATGTGTTTTCAGAAATATTTTATGAGTTGTAAACTTTGAAATTGTCTCACAGATCTAGTCATTTAGCATCCACCACGAGTATCATGTTTATGTATCTTTCATGTTGAAAAAGTTTACGGCAAATTTATGCAGAACGCAAAAACCTACTTTCCTTTTACTAATAGCGAGAATTGAGACGAGGAACTTTTATTTCATGTTAACCAAATGAACACTACCTTACATTTGGTTTGGATATCGTGTGGTGTTTGCTGTTATTTCCTTTTTACTTTGTGTTATACGATGTAATTCTACTAGGAAGAAGGTAGACAATTCAACGAGACACACATACAAGTAGTCGAGGCAGTAAAATATATGGAAGTTCTATTGTTTACAATCAGCAGTAAATGGAATGGTTATAGTTATATTGCTCCATCAATCAATAATATTATATATTTCTGTGTTGATGTTTGCTTTGGAGTTTAATTGTGTTATGTTCCAAGTACTTCCAAGAGTGTAGTGTAGGACGTCGTATAGCTAGAAGCACATTCGTACTCTGTAAACCTACGTGTATGTAATGACTATGGCAATAAAACCAGTTCCGAGAAATTGTTCCTTGTCTTGAGTAGATTCCTAACGAAAGCAAAGATATTGCCTTTGGGAATAGAACGAGAATGTGTACAATGTGTACAGTAGTTAAGAATTCTGATTAACTTTGAAATTAATTTTAACAGAAAGGACATTTAAACTGCGACCCGACTTTCGAACTAGAAGGTAAGTGAGTACGCAAAATAAATTGATGGATAGCTAAAACGAATTTCTTTGACAGAATTTCTAAACCTTCCATTGTGATTGATTGTGCATCATATTGTCTCAATGTACAGAAATGATAGTTGAGAGCAAACCTTTGCACAAGAAGAAAAAACGTCTGGCCAAACAACGCTCCCTCAGAGAATTACAGACGCCACCTGCTACTGCAGCTCTTATTGAACAAGTGAGTCTTCTTCCCTTGATTTCAAATTGAATTATCTTTTCTACCTTGAACTACATTGCAACACAGTTCACTAAATAATATTATACACTGTGTCCTAATACTATTAGCTATTTCATGCTAACCAAATCATGTCCTGCTACGTCGTGTCATAACAGGCATATAAAACGACTATTATAATTTATATTAACTCCATTTCCTTTTCCTTTGACGCAACATGTTTAGTTTTATAATCTATACAACAAAGGACAAATGCTCTATTCTGTTATACACTTTTGTGATTGCTACAAATTACGTAACGTCTGTAGAAAGTCCCATACTAATGCGCCCGTGTATAATTATTTACGTTTATCCATAGCAATTTACCAGGAAAAAGGAAATACCATTGTCATAAAATACTTTCAAACTGATATTTATCAACATGCAACCGTGCATTTTCTAAATACTGAAAATATTCGTCATTTTAGCTCTATTAAAGATAAATACATTTTAATGGCCTTTCTACCTAATACCAAAGGCCAAAGATTATATGTCATTTTATGTTATTACAATTACCATATATATAATAAGTGTCATATAACACACTGCCTATAATAATTGGAAAACCTTTGGATGCTAACTGAAACTTAAGGAGCAACTCCGAGAAAACTGTAATTTTAGATCATTAGCTTTTCGTAATTGCGCGCATTAGTTGCCTTTGAGTTAGCTTCTTTTGTCAATATTGACACAGACAGAATAAACACATTAAGATCCTTCCAAATGGAAAAACAACGAAGTAGAAATCTCATGAAATATAAATATGCAACAACAGAATAATTTCTTAGACGTTTAACTTACAATCGATGCTAAATCTTAGTCATGTCACAGTATTACCATGTCATTGTGATAGATAGTTTCAATAGCAATGGAAGGTCATGTTCTATAGGTATACGTAAGTATACATAAGTGGAAAAATATTGAGCAATATGCCAATTTATTCTGCAAGCTAGCAATTCCGCGAAACTTTTATATTATGCCGTAGGTAATTGGAGCGGATCAAGGACTTAGCTATAGAAATCTACAAGAGAAATAAACTAGTGGGCAGATTGTGTCATCTGAGTCATTTTGTAAATAGACATCATCAAAATGATAATTTCGCAAAATTGCTTCTTAAATTACTGCTTTACATGATAATCATTTCGTGTCATCTTCCAAGGCAGACTACCAGGGAAATGAGATGATTCAGTTTCCTTCGTGTTCCGTCTCATCTGCACGCTAAGAGACGCAGACAAACAGGAAAAGACGTTCACTCACTCAGCTATATCATCCAATCTATCTTGCTATTCACAAACAACTGCTTCAATAGCTCAGGCCAGACTGCTTCTACACAATTTAGGAGATACACGGTGAAAGTGGACAGTCTGAAGAAAGCTTCGATTTCTACAAAGACGCCCCACTGGCATCTCTCTGACTTTCACTCTCTCAAATAGGACATTTCATGGAGTGAATTCGTCTACATTCACCTATTTCCCTTCAGAGGGCGCCCACAGATACTTTTTGAATGCTTGGTGAAAGCATCCCACTTTCACCTGTTAGATGAGGTCCATGGTTTTTCATTGTACTCGGGGCTGTATGAAGTTGCATGCCAGACACTCAAAACACACCACAATAATGTGATGCTGCTCTTAGTAAACTCTTAAATAATAAATTCATATGAATGAATTAATATAATATATTGGAAAAGGATTTTCAAGAAATGGAAATACTATTAATTTTTATCATAATGTGTTAAATGGAACCTAATAGAACCGTTTTTCTGCAATCTTGGAGCTTAAAGAGTGTTGTTGACATTCTTTATATATGTACAATGAAGAATACAGTAAATTCTTGTCGGTCAAAATATTTTCCTAAAAACCAACATTTTGTAATTTCGACGCATAGTATTACAAAATACAGCCATTAAAAATCATTTCCATTAAGTATTTTGCATTAAAGGCATTTAAAAAAACTGCGCGTGATACAGATATAAAAGAAGATCTATAATGATGGAATCCTGTCACTAATAATGTGAATATGAGGGACAGCATCATCACAGTCCCCTGGCTATACTAGTTTTACTGCTATATCGACATAAAGATGGTATATGGTAAAAATGACAGTGGAGATTTGAGAAACAAATAAAAATTAGATAGCAAATCTTTGCAATTCTCTTGCATTGTTCTGATTTAGGACAAGCTAAGGTATTTGGGATATTGAAGGGAGTGTGGGAGAGTGGTTGGTCGGAGTAACGTGTGTGAATTGTGTACAGGAATCCAATTTGGATCCGCTGGCTGAGGAATTTACGACATATAATCGTCAAAAGGAGTTGGAGCGGCTGGAGCGTGAACGAAAAGAGCAGGAGTGGGAAGAGGAATTGCTGAGAGCGATGGAGGCGTCCGAGACTTCGTCGTCGACAAGTGCAGCGAAAGGCATCCGTCGTCTGCCCTCGGATCTCTCCCTGCCAACCTCTGTGGAAAAGAGCTCCTCCCAGTACGGCACTGAGAGCCCTTCAACATCCAGACTTCCTGATCTCTTAGGTCCTTGTAAAGGCCCGAAAGCCAAAGCATCAAGTCCTCATTTGCCTGACAGTAAAAGGACAGCGTGGACCAAGAACCGCTCTGTGACAGTGCCTGAGGGAGCCAAACTCTGGAGCAAGTCCAGGAAACCTTGAGATTGTTAAAGGAAACTTTAACTCGTGCTATTCTGCTACTCTTCTATGTATGTATCTGTAGTAAACCAAATTGTGTGCAGCGTCCCCACAATTCCAATAGCCATCTATTACAGTACCTAGGTAGCTAGTATGTATTTCCTAAGACGTACAATTTAGAAAAACACTTTGGTAACCAATGCAATCCAACTTCGTTAACCCTATTTTCCAATAAAAGTCAAAAACATTCCTTAATTTCATTATGATTTCAATTATAAATCAACTTCCCAAATGAAGAGTGATTTTTCCTGCATCTGGGATTTTACTTGAAGGATGCTGTTAATTCACTCGAAAAACAACATTTTCCGACAAATAAACCTTCTTGGAGTTATTCTATTCTATATTGCAAGTCATTGCCAAGAACTTGTCTGCTATTCTTAAGAAATCTCCCTTAACATTTTTTTTTCTATTTTTTTCCAAATTGCATTATTACTTTTGAATACTGACAGGTCTGTAATCCTCCTTTTCATATTTGGTATCTATTCTAATCAAACTTTGACAAACAACTTTTTTACTTACTCCAAGTCTTTTTGTTTAATTTTGGTCAGTTTCTACCGTATGATTTTTCATGTTTAGAATTTGGGAATGAAAAAATAACTGTTTTATGCCAACAAAAACTTTCGTTCAACATTCTAAACGGCTAAAAGATTCGAGCGTGATACTATTACTAATATGCTAGTTCTTTTTGGAAAAACCACTCAAAACCACTGCTGGGGAATCCCCAATGGTCCCAGCATTGACAATCCCCCAGTAGTGATCCCCAATGGTCCCCAGCATTGACAATCCC
>JABASH010004374.1:0-14161 GCA_019776445.1 Tomocerus maximus | reverse complement strand
TTATGTGCATCCCTGATATAAAGTGCCTAATTGGTCTGTGTCTTTTAAGTGGTTAAGAAAGCCCTGTTAGTACTACAAAGAACATTAGTTCAAACAGGGTGACGAAAATAGCTATTTTGCCATTGAGGCCTTGATACAGTTATTAATCTCGGAGTCACCGCAGAGACTAAATATATTGCTTCATTACTCGAAAGCAAACAGTAAATATATTTCCAATCTTCAGGCCTTTGCCAAATGCTAAATATACGAGTAAAGCAAAATGACTATATAACAAAGTAACTACTGAGCTGTAAATACTGACTCTCTTATGCACATAGGCCATAAATCTCATCCTTTAGATCGTATTTAATCTATACATCGACATAAGCCAACGAGAATAGTACCTTCTGTCTGTAGCCATAAGACAATCGTGCAAAGAAGTCTACAGTAATTTATTTCAAGATCCTTTTAATAATTATGACTGACATTTATAGCTCTATTGTGATGATAAATTAGGTTAGCAAAGTAATCTCGCTTTTATGTGCAGTCGCAATGGGGGATAACTTGACTCGTCGCATTTTGTGATTTGTAGTCCGTACTTAAGCTACTATACTTAAACAAAATAATAGCACCCTGGCTATTTACACAATCATTCTATAAATTGTAACTGTACATCAAGATGCTAGATTGTTATTCTTTTCCATAAGCTTATTTCTTCTGTATGTAGTGCCATGTCATCTAAATAAACATAACCCACGCTTTATAGCACTTTAGTGTAACGAACGTTTCCATTAAGTACTTTTGGATAACTGCTACATACTAACCGAATTTTAAACTAGTAGCACTTACAATCTTATAACTAATCATTATATTATGACTGAAAGAGCGATTACATGAGATCACGATCTAAAAATAAAAGCGAGCGATACAGGATCACCATTGCAGTAAAGGTCTTAAAATGTTATGTAATACTATGGTTCGGTCACTAAAGCCATAGGAAAATTAAGATAAACTATTTCATAGGATTTATCTGACCTTAATGTTTGTACGTAGAAACACGTGAGAATGTTTCATCCAAATAAGCCGTGTTTATTTAAGTAAGCCATAAGTTTATGGTATATTATTTCCGATTACAGCACAGAGAAAAAGAAGCAAAGGAAGTTGATAAAGTAATTAGGAATTGGTCTATTTTTAGCGTGACAAACACAACATTAGGATTAGTACATGCCCAGTGGTTAGTAGTTGTGTGACGTAAACTGTCGTCTGGCCTCGCCTCAGGAATTGAAGGAGAATGACAAGTATTGCTGTAAAAATTGTCAACCAGCTCTCTTTATTTTCCTTAACTTTAGATTAGTTGAGATTGGAACAGAGCCCATAAACACAATTACATACTCATGGCATCAGTAATGTAAAGTTTATGTGTAGAAGGAGACCTGATCTAACTAACCTCTCGCTATTAAATACACACAAAGTAGATTACTTGCAGACTGCAGAGACACATACAAACAACGCTATTTACTTTGTATCAAATACATTTATTTGTTTACATTGCCTACAGTCGCAGAGTCTACTCTTCGAACTCTTATACTTATGTATGTCGTAATGTCGTCTGAGGATGACTTCTGACGTAGGCAATTCAAAGTTAACACTGATTAGTACACATTGAATGCAGTATATTCACTTACTTGAGGCTATATCAACATTCTTATATTGGCATACATAATATAGCAATTTTGCAGGATTTTTCATTTCAGGGGCTGATTCACTCAGACTACTGATACACATTTGCTCAGTTGAAAGGAACACCATGTAATCCATATGCTACAACATATATCCGAACTTAAGTTTATAATGCGAAATCTAACATAGCACTAGCTACTACTGCGACTGATTCCCATAAAGATTGGATTGAGAGATACGAGTAAGTTTTAATGGCAATTTAAAATTAAACACTGGTCTTTTCTGCACAAACTAACTGTGGTTTTCTTGTGTGGCAATTACATTTATATTGAGATACATCCACTCTATTGTATTCACATTTGTTAGCTAGCTAAGCTAAGTTGACACAAGATTCAATAACAGACAAAGATCAAATACACTCAACAGACAAATACTAATAGTTACTTGGTTGAGTTTTATCGATATTTTTCTGTCCGTTTATGTACAAACTTACTTAAATATACTTTTACTAACATTAGTTCTAATATTTATGATTCTACCTAATCTATTTACATATTAGAGAAATGAAATTATATTTATCTAAGACCAAATATTAGACGACATAGTAAATATAGGTATATGATACTTCAGCCACATCATGTAAGAGACCTCCTCCTTCAAACATTTCCAAACAAAGGAATTTTCTATGTAATAAAAACTAGATGAGCTGTAAAAAATTATATTAATAAATAGAACATACATTAAGACACATATACCAAGTAGCTAGACTGACTAATGAGTGTAATGAGTTTAAAATATTTGTAATTAGTAATTATTGTACACACACATAAAAATTATAATGCCTTACATTATCTTAATTAGTCGTGATTCTGCATGAATCAGTTTTGGATTGAAAACAAAAGAAAAGAATATTAAAGTCACAGATTGTGAAGGAATTATAAACTCACAGCAAAATGAAAATAAATACAAAGGTATAACATACAAAAGTTTTTGTGACGGACAGAGACTTCTTGTTATGCTGACATTGCTCATGTACATAATGCTGCATGTAATTTGTCTTCCAAACTCTCAATCTGTTGGATAGACACTTCACATTTCACATCCTATGTGGTTTGCAGATGTACCATTCATCGTGTATTTTAAGAACCAAACGTTTGCTCAGCTCGCAAAATTGGTTTCTTATGTTTTTGTTGTGAAATCTTCATTAGTTTATTGTGAAATTCGCCGTTATTTTTCACTGCCTTGTTTCTCACCATTTATCATCCTTGTTTTTGTCCTGAGTGTTGTACATGAATGCAAATAATATACTGATGCTTGTTGTTAGCTAGCATTTTCAACGTAAGATAAACCAGTGCAGTTTTTGCTCCCTTTTTTGTCAATAATTAACTAAGAGTGGTGAAGATAACGAAAGAGAAAAGGCAATCTACAGAAGAATTATTAGGTACAAAATAATAGGAATCATAAATACATGTATTCTGATAATCGTATGATAATCTCATATTATGTTATACGAGCTATAATATAATATCTTTAGTTAAAGATACTTACATAGAGGCAGGTACCTACTTGAACAGTTAAAACTTCTCTACCTATTCTACAGACAACCTTTGTAGTTCCATACATTCCTTGTATTCTCAAATACATTTATTAATCTTATTTACCATATCAGATTCATTTGACCAGCAAAATTTCTTCCTTCTGCTGTATTTTACGTCAGAGCACCAGAGGAGACAAAAAAGGAATATATTTTTAATTAAGGCGCTTTGAGCTGTGAAAATTATTAATTAATCTTCCTTAAAACCTCATGCAAGTCATAGACACAAAGACTTGTTGAAGTGGATGTAAAATGCCTTACTATGTGTAATGTGTAACCACTGTTCTTAAATAAAGCAAAGTACTGCTTCTAAAATTCACAACTCAAAGATCACTGCCAAATAAATCACTAAGTAATCAAACTGGAGTGAGTGTTCTTTTCAGATGAGGAATCGGCGATGGAGGAACTGACGATGGACTCCCATACTGCACCATTGGCGAGTCTAGCACGGAATGTAAATCTCGGATAAACTTTCCAACAAAGTACACTCCGTAAAAACGGAACAAAATTTCTACGACATCCACTAACACTCGAAACACCTTCAGTTGAGCTTCCTCTCTCCTGAAGTATTCATAAATCATTATGAAAAGGTCAATGTTGAGCATGACGAAAAATAGAAATGACAAGTAACGCCACCACGCACACTTCTGAATCATTTGGTCAATTTCACAAGTCATCTGAAATGTACAATTACCGATTAAGGTTATTAACAATCCGTAGATACAACCATGAAAACCTGAAATCTACTAAATCAATCAATGTTAATAGTTTGGATAGTTAGCAAGAGATAAAGTCATAATGTCAATTGAATCCAAAAAATATTTTTTACATCATTTGTAGCAGTTAACAACAGGAAGGCCATGACCTAACTGTAGGCTTAAAAAGGCAAAGAGAACAAGCCAATAGATGACTGAAACTAGTGTATCTAAAATAAAAATCAATTAGTATTATAATCCATTTGAAAAGTAGTTTAAATGGTATAAATTGTAAAAACGTCTCACTTTCTTTTTCAGTGATCAGGATAATGATACTCTGATCTCTGTAGTCATATTTTAGAAGTCGAAATCCTGAATAGAATATCAAGAATATCGCAAGGGTCTAGAAGTAAAATTACATTAGTTACAAATCAATGATGAAAATAAGTTATCATAATCTTCGAAGAAGTGTTCGTTTTTAATCTTTTTCTGTCAGTATTTTGTAATTCGGAGAAAAACGAGACTTACGATATCAGAAATTGCTAATATCATGACAGTTTTCTTCCTCGTCCATGGATCTCCTGTCATTTTTGCAGGAGAAAACACCAGTTTGAAGTTTGTTTGCGATAACGTTAAACTATAATAAGCATATGTTGAAACTGATCAAGAATTACTTGTGCGTCTATTTGGGATGATTATTTAGAAATCTGAATTAATTGAATCTGAAGGTTTGAAAAAATGAGAATGAAATACAGCTCAGAGAAACTAGGGATTAAGATTCTGTCGCACTGAATGTTGCTTTCCCGGAGCTTTGCGTCCAACAGAAGACATATAGACAAAGTTCCTGTATGTAAACTTAAAACGAACATATTAAAATTACCGAAACCGAAGTTGAGAGTCTCGGAATCATACACAGTTAGTTAAGCAAGTATCCCATCTAGCCTATCGTTTGAGAGCATCTTTATGTGCAGTTGAGTCAAGTTAGTCCTAATCGTTGTGTATATACGCTAATCTATACTACATGAAATAGAAAAATATATTAACGCAACGTAACTTAAGATCTGTATCGAGTTATAAGATCCAGCAGGAGTGCGAGTCGGATCAAATCAAGTTGACTTTCGTTTCGGATTAAAAAAACGCAATGCCCCTGTACTATTATTAGCATGTCTTGTCTACCCTACCACGTATTTCAGTATCTATCATAGCATCAGCGTGTTTTTGTATGTAGAACGAAGGCTGTAGAATCTTCGAAGCACTTTTGCACTATCGTCTCATCTAATCTCAAGTTGACAGAACGGAACGGATATCAAAGACAGAATTACATTCAGAATGATACACATAAAGACGCCTTGGCTCGTACGTCTCCCGATCTTCACTTACCTTACAATTGTGCATTCACGACCAAGGAGTTCATATCGTCTCCCATTTAATACCCGACTGTAGAAAATGCAATGCTAATCCATGCTAACAAAGCAGTTTAGATAAGAATTGAAAAAATCCTGAGGTACGCGCTACGCGCATCACAATGTTATCAACTTCCTTGCGTAATTCTATTTGTCTATTTCCTAGACGAAAATATTTATCCCGATTCAATTGTTCACATTACAAACATTGCATCTTCTCTTTGTAAAGTGTTTCATCCTGTCTCTTTCACACTTAGCAATATTTAAACATATACACTCCAATTTTCCGGTTTCTTCAAGAGATTCAATATTTAGCTCAGTATAACGGTATTTTTGCATGCAAGTATTATGTAAGAACCAATTGGACAAGCAAGACATGAATTGCTCCAATGACCTTAAAATCGGGTATTTTTCTAAGCCATTAAAATTACAAACTATCAACAGCTTAAATTACTTTTAATGTTAATAGGAATCATGAGAATGTAAATCATTCTGCCTTATCAAAAGTAACGACTACTGCTGTGGTGACACTAATGCTTATGTAAAACCAAATAATGTAGTGCAATGATTTTCTATGCTGCCCAGGAAAGCATTGCATCAATCTCCAAAAATTCCTGGACAAAGATAATACTAAACGAACAGCTAAAATGCAAACTGAGAATTGTAGCTTGGAAACTTGGAAGATGTGCACAGAGAGCAACCATGACCTTTTACCTATTAATGTTTAGTTAGACACAATTTATGCAAAAATATTACAGTTGCTCTGCAGAATAAAGTTTTAGTGTGGTAGCTGCAGCGCAGCCAAGAAAAATTGTGTAAGCTAACTCAACACATTCAGGACATAACAGTACCTACCAAGGAACTTGTCATGCCTTTACTCTACACCAATGAGCAGCTCATTAAATAAGAACAAACGGTGAGATTGTCTAAGATGAACATGCACACGCGGAGAGCATTGAGCATTTGCCAATTTGAAATCCTAACTTTCTATGTATCTATATTGATCACCGCTATCTTTCTCACACTCCTTTGCTCTAACCATCTTTAACCTAGCTCGGTGCACAGATATTTATTATTCCCGACAACACTCTTATGACGGGACAAACAAAATCACCACAACTCTTCTATTCATTCGCATTCCTCACTCTATTAAATTATTAACTCGTGCCACTATTTTTATTATTACTACCAGACTATCATTTATTCACTTCAATTTTAACTTGGTACCACAGTACCACCATCACTTAGTATTTGCCATGAGGACTTCTCTACACGAAAAATCGTTATGCAGCAATGGCTAACAAATTCTGTCACACTCTCACTGTATCAAGCCACAGTGCCCATGCGAGTATTATACTAAAACTATTTTATTTGAACATTTAACTGACATTTCAGATAGGTATGTTTAAATGTTCGTATTTTGACTCAAAAAGGTGTTTCTCAAAATATCGAATGTACTGAAATGTTTATTTTATATTACGCAGTATTTGCAATGAGCTTTTAGCGGGCAATTGTCTTTATCTAGTTGCATTTTCATTTCTACAGATATTTTGAAGTATGCAATAGTTGTGAAGTATTTTATTCTTATGGGACCTGATCGTAATTTTAGGTATTCTATTTATCACAGGGTAAATATTCCCTTACTGGTTGATCAATCAAACGAAATAAAATAAATATACAATTTTTGACCAATGCTAATAGCTGTATTTTGCAGCTTCGTGGAGTTGCTATAATATTCATCCACATTGCATGTTCATTGAATAAAATAAGGATGATGTAAGTTTTCAATCTTATTTAGACATAAACAGGCGAAGGAAAAGATTTATCGTGCGAAATGTAAAGTAGCATATATAATTTCAAGTTGTGAATCATGAATTTATTGTTGTGCCTCTTGTGTAATACATCGCGGCAAATGTACATATAGTGGTAGGTAGGTGTAGTTGTAAAGAGTAGTATCTCGTGGAGTCTACTATGATTACGATTAATTCGTATACAAACAAGAGTAAAGATTTAAAAATACAGCCTGTGAGTTTTGTATCTTGTATTACATAAATAATTATACAACTAAGAAGAAGGAGTAGCATTACAGACGTTTCTGGAAGAGGATGGCTTGAAATTACGTCTGGATATCTGATTCAATTTTTTTAAACAAAAAGTTGCTGCTAAAATAATTTAATTCAGAGTAAAGTATGGAATAATAAGCACGTAAGTAACTTTAAGTAAGTAGGTGCTCGTGCTATTTAGTATTTTATCGTAACTCATTATTACAGTGCTGGTTATACGAAGCATGTCGTATCGTGTGGGTATAAAAATTCACATCCTGGTCTGCAGCGTTTGTAGCATGGTCCAGTAGGTACACTACGTACATGCAGACTCTTCATTTCGTATTAAGGTTTCTGTCTGTTGTTTTCTGCGTAGTCTAGTTGGTCATATCGCACTACGTTGACAATGAGTGTTGTTATTTACACTGATGAGATTTATAAATATACCTTCCTTCGCAGACTCTCGACATCCTTATTTATTTGTTTGTAACGAGTCACAGATGAAAAACGGATGCCACTCTATCTCCCATGACTCATGATAGATAACATATCATTATTTATTGTTCTACATGAGTTAGGGACGAATTTAGCGAAAATGAATGACGAGTAGGATGTAGCTGCACTGTGCAGCACACAAAAAAGCACAAAATATTATTACTGCACTAACCTTCGTTAGTTCACTTAACTAGACATACATCTTATTGTTAGTTAAACTGAGTTATTGTTGGTTTACGCTTTAAGGTGTATCACCCATCTCTAAGTAAACAAGAATGTACATATTTGTTTAGCAATGCCATAAATCCTTATTTAAATTCGATTTGTCA
The DNA here is from genome assembly GCA_019776445.1 of Tomocerus maximus. NCBI lineage: Eukaryota > Metazoa > Arthropoda > Collembola > Entomobryomorpha > Tomoceridae > Tomocerus > Tomocerus maximus. Next base: position 5,944 of record JABASH010004374.1, on the reverse strand, counting down.
TTTTAAGGCAGTTTCTTGTCTCTTCTCGGAAATAACGAGTCCTCCTTTAATGAACTGACATGGAGGGAACGTTAATTGCCCAATTTGTACATGGCAGGTTTCTACGGTTAATCAATCACTTGGTCCTACAGTCCTAATCTTTTGATGATGCAAAGTTGATTTGGGTGGGTTGGGGCCTACTTAGCATTAGTATACTTAGTATCTTCAGCTTATCTCAACAATTTCCAAATCAGCAGTCCTTGATTTTCCTCTTTCTCGACGCTCTAGTACCGTTGACACAATGAACGGACATGGGAGAAGCTTTACAGCAAAATGCATTTAAAAATTAGCATTTTTCTAAGGAATGTTTCTTTTTTGTTCAGCAATTTTGACTTTTCCAAGGTCCAATTAAAAGTATCTTTCAAAATAATTCCTGTTAAATGTTGCTGAAAAATTGGAGTAAGCAGTAACTGTCACAAAAAAGGGTTGTCTACAGAATAGTACTATCTCTGCCATTCCAACTGTTTTATCACTACTAAACAAGGAACAGGAATAGACAGATAGAATCGCAAAACACAGGAAGAGATTCTTATATCCCCGCTATACCATATAATAATATTTATCTTAATATTCTTTATGTTCTTAAAGATCTGAGATAATCTTGGGTAGCATAGCCTTACGATTAGATAAATCAGAGGAACTTTTGGTTTCTGAAATGTGAGTATTGCAATTTCCATCAGTCACTAAGACCATTACAATAAATCAGCAATTGTCTCAACATACATTCGCCACGTAATATGACAGATATGTACATGTAGTCTTTCAATTAGGCAAGGTAAACGATGAGCAGTTAACTTTGGGTGGTAAGCTATCAATAATTTGCTCAAGTCATTTTCAGTATTCAACAATTACTACGTAGGTATCCTATATAAAGGTTGCACATCCTTAGCAGATTCTCCATTCTCTTACGCAGATTTAGAAATCACGAACGCAAAATGAAGCTCCACATCTCGGTAAGATCTTTTCGGATCATACAATTTAATTTACGTCATGACTTCTCGATACACTTGATTTTTATTCTCTAATGTAAATTCCTATAGGACAGATTGTATTAAGTATCTGAGATCATTGTAAATATAGATAACTTAAATTAATCTTCAACTTTGTTTCTTATTATTAGTTATATATATGTTTACGTATCTGTTGACAGATATTGATACTCACTTCAACCTTAGTGGCCACGCTTGCAAGCAACCGAAACCCTTGGCAAGCATCTCAGCAGCAGTTAATAGATTATCCTTTCACAGTGGAAATCATTAGATTCCCTCAGAAGCAAACTGCATGGCAAGCCAAACCGTCAGAGTCAACAAATAGGCGTCCGTGTCCTTACTGTGGCCCACCGAAGGAAAATCCGTGGGCATCGTCTAGACCTGCGCTGCAACCTCCGAAGTACACTAATCCATGGGCTCAGGGAAATGTCCAAAGCACCTCATCCCCCCTCGTGCCTCGGCCTTCCCAGCTACCTCCGTTGAGCAACCCGTGGACCCCGAAGCCTAACCCGTGGCGGCCTGAGCCACAAAGCAAACCGAAAGTCAACCCTTGGCAACCCAGCCAGACAAACCCTTGGCAATGGCAATAACATTTATTCTGTCCGCCCAGTCAGTCCGTTTGTCACACACACGGATTCTGATTTACTGCTTGCTACGTTTGTCACCAACTCATTCCAATATTGTTTTTTCTATTAATAATCACCAAAAACATCCGAGCATGCACAACTTACATAACTCTAATGGATGTTTGCACAACAGGTGTGTGCCATTACATAAAAACTGCAATTTAACTCGCTTACCATTTATACAGCAACTAATCCATATGTAACACATTTGTATCTAACCAGGAAATGATTTTTCAGTAAATGAAGCGTAATTAAACCGAGGGGTTCCCATCATTTTTCTTGTTTTTCTCACTAAACCACTTCTTAACTGTTATACATGCACGTAGGAACTACGTACACTATCATACTCTATTCTTATCCATTCTGCTACCCCTACAATACGTAGGTACACATACAGTAACAAACCATAAGCAATAGAAGTAGGTACCTAATAAAGTATCCCATTAAATAAGCATAGGGAATGAAGTACCTAACACTTGCTAATAGATAGAACGTAATAATTTCAATTTTCAGCCTAAAATCCAACACATTTAGGCCAGTAGATCCATATTATGTACTACCTATATGAAAATTCAAGCGTTTGTTCATATTTTAATCTTTTTATCAACAGTGAGACTACAACCACCTCTCTTTGATCAATAGGAAAGTCAGACCTAATGAATTGACGTAATAGCATATACTGAAACTTTTTATATACCTACAAATCCCCTTCCAAAATTTGAAACTGGGTCAGCCAGTATGCACTGGATTCAGCTGAGCATATAACGACATAACACAATTAGAAATAAGTTCTGACTCTGACCTTCCAGTGTGCATTATGCATCACACATGCATTAGCTATTTGTCAAATTACAAAAATAAAATAATAAATCATGACGCTCTTTTGAACAGAGATCTGTATACCTGCCAGACAGAAGGCAAAGGGATAAATAGTTTGTGGCGAGCATTATATAGGCAATCTAATTGTAAAATTGTACTACAGACAATTAGACATGAGCATCACAGTAAAAATAACTGCTAAATAGGTTTTGGTTCAATCGGACTGACAAGAAAAAGTGAATTGGCACAAGTGAGCTTTGTTGTACATAGAGATACTACAACAAATACATTTTATCAAGCATATTGTTGGGTACACACTAAAAGAATTATGTCTCCACATTGTTCTTTTACATTGTGATCGTAATTGCGATCTCATACAAATGAAATTATTCATTGTATCTTTGTTGGCACATGAGTACATAGGTATATTACTTAGGCTTACGGTGTTAGCAGAGTCATTGTCTATAATAATATTTAGAACATTTCCTACCTTAAGACAGTCATAATTCAAAATGCAGCAAATGTGTTGGACGGAAAAATTCCAGGAAATGTTAGCGTTGCTTGTGAAGTCAAAAACAGCATTTCAATTCATCTTTAATTCGTTCTGTATGGATAAGAGGATATTTTCCCATTGTTAATTATAAGTCATGCTTAGTTCTCGACCAGCCCAATCTGCAACTTACAAACTCATAATAGTATCTGTAATAGCCGCGTAATATGTACCTTAGTCTACAGGAGATTAAAAACTGATGAAGATGCACGCGAATCTGATAAAATAAAAAAATTCTGTGAAATTACTCGCAAGTACTGTACCGTGTCTTTGTACTACTGCTCAATACTACAATGCGAGTTTTTGTATTGTAGATTAAATGAGAGTACTGTAACCTGTTCTTTGGTTGGACGGACACTCATTAAATCTCTAATGACTCCTGTGAGTCGCGGAGAGATTTGATATAATAGTTAGTTTTAATTTTAATGCATTTTATGGCTTTCGCTTGTGTAACTAACGGTACTTATACCATTGACAGAGCAGTTTAGAATTACAAAACAGAATTGCTTTTGGATTTCACTACAGAATTTGGCCCAAAAGAAAAAAAACAACATAGTCATAATGTTCGGGACTCAAAATTAGTTGTATTTTCGCAGAGAGAACATAGTAGGAAGGTGATTGGAGGTAAAGATTAGATTCATACAATTCCTTCAATTACATGCAATGTGATTTTACATTTGCACTACATTACTCTTCATTACACGAGCTTGCGAACTTGACTTGCATTTGAGCATTTGCCAGTACTGTATTCAGTATGACCAGATGCAACTTTCAAATTATACCTGCTTATGTATTTTAACTTATTATCTAAATGGTTTTAGTGTTTTTAACACCAGGGCTCACGTATTTAGCTATTCAAAATTTACCGTTACGGTCCAATGTACTGTATAATTGCTTCAAGATACAAGGAACAAAATATTTGTGACCATTTATCAAATTGCACTTTTTTCTTATTCAAAGATAGTCCCAAACTTAAACTTGCTAGCTCAAACATAGAACGACCTTGAACATATCTGGTTCTTCTTCTGTGGGATTCACTCTGGAAATCAGTCTCACAACACACTTAATGTACAAAACAACAAATAATGTTTTTTATTGGGATGCTATGGAAGACAGACCATACACTAATATACTTTTAGTGTAATTTATGTTGTCAATATCTATAAATCAGAGTTAACCTTCTAAGAAATATATTTAAATACTTAAAGGAAGCTCGAGAAAGATATTAAATTATGTTTCAGCACATTTATCCATTTCTCCACTTGGTATTTGAAAACTTAGGTTTGCTGTTGTAATATTAATCTGAAATCCAATCATGTTCTCTTTTATTCTACATTTGCCAAGATATCGGGAATGTTAACATAACCAGAAGAATCCTAAAATTGTAAGTTTTGCATGTAATGGCCATCAAGGACCAAGATACTGCGGTTTAAAATGATACTTAATATAGTAACGATTGACATGAATGGACATTTTAAAATTAAAACTTTAATGCTAGTTAAGTGATGGTATGTCAACGTAAGTTTAATGGGGTAATAAACTGGATAAAATTCAGATAATACAATGACATGCATTTTTATAGTTTCATATCAAAGTACAACGTAATCTTTAAGGTTAATTTAATTTGAGTATTGACTCCCATATTTCATAGTCAATGGATTATTAAGCACCCCTATTTACAGGTTAGCTATTCTTGTGTTACACTACGTGGGGTTCCAGTTAGATAGGTGGGATCACATGTTTGCAACTTTTGGAAACAATACCTGTTTGGGTACTCTAGTTCTCACTGACTGTTTGTGAGCTAGTAAACTATTCTCATGAAGGGGATGGTAAAAATTCTTCTGCACGATGATAACACGAAGATGTACACAGATCTATGCAGCAGACCTGAACAAGACTACTTCTACTATACCATTTAAGATAAAATCCTTAAATCTGCCAAGGCTACAAATTTTATGTTACAACGCTTTAGGTATTACGATGAAATTACATCATAGAACTCACCTTTCAGTTGCTAATGCTAATACCAAGATTTATCTTTTTACATTGCATTCATACTTCACACACATAACTTATTTATCCTGATATACCGACAACTTCATGCATTATTTCCAGAAACTTTTTTCAGGATGAGACTAAATATACAGAACGCCCACTATATAAGAATAGTTGTCCAGGAGTTTCCACATAGTTTCAGTAGTAAGTAGTTGGTCTTAAGAAGCACAAGTTCTCTCACAGGATCATGATCTGAGTTATTGCTTACGACTTGTGTTAGTTTTTAAATCTTCTGTGCAAGTAGTGTGCATTTAAGCAGTGAATCAGTGATCGGATTTCAGTTTTAAATTGTTATGCTCTAATTGAGAGCAAGTCTTATTCTTATTGCAATTCATATTTAAAATTCTCCCGAGGAGAATTATTAACAATGAAGCTATTGGTAAGTACTCCTGATTTTTAGTATTATTTGCATGAAAGCTACTATGGAACTAATTAAAGAATTTCTGGCTACTTGAATCTATATGAGATGCAATGGCTCTGTATTTATGTTTTATTAATTTCTACTCTACACGTGTTAGCTGTTTTCTTATCCTATGCGAATTAAAAAGAATGCAAATTTGTAAAATATACCTTTCAATTGATTACAATTTGGCAAAACTCAGTTAAACGTGTTTGGTTTAATTTTCCAGATTTTGTCACTATGTGTGGCTAATTTAGCAACTGTGGCTTTTGCCGGCTACAATTACGGCTCATCGTCTGCTGGTGGAGGAGGAGGAGGAGGAGGTATGATTTCAATTGTACACTCTATTAAAATTGTTGAGACTGAAATATGAATATTTGCATTATTCAAATTAGGTGGGGGTCATGGTCCAAGTCAAGAGTCTGCTTGGGATGGAGGTTCAAAAGGAAGTTACGGCGGTGGAGGT
>JABASH010004373.1:0-14163 GCA_019776445.1 Tomocerus maximus | reverse complement strand
GTAATGATAATTTAAAATTGCTATGCGTATTACTCTAAAACAACTCGAAGTTTTTGTTGCAGTTGCTAAGACCGGAAATGTTAGTCACGCTGCAAAAAAAATGTATCTTTCGCAATCAGCATGCAGCATGGCACTTGCCACATTAGAGGAGCAATTAGAAGGCTCTGTATTTGATCGGCATGGAAAGCAATTATTTTTGAATGAACGTGGAAGGGTGTTGTTACCAAAAGCGAGTAGTGTCATATCTCAAATATCTGAACTCAAAGATATGATGATGGAAAATAAAAAAGATAATTTATCGGGTCAGTTAATCATAGGTGCGAGTAAGACTATCGGTAATTATCTATTACCAAAACTTATTTCTGAGCTTGCTTATACACACAAAAATATTCAGATCAACCTTAAAATAGCTACCACTAAGGCAATATTATCTAGATTACTTACGTTTAATATTGATGTAGGGTTAATTGAGGCTAATTGTTTTTCTGATAAAGTCCATACCTACCCATGGAAAAAAGATGAGTTAGTGATAATTGCTGCTCCCAAATATCCCTTAAGTAAAAAAAAGAAATTGACATTATCAGATATCGCTAATGCACGTTGGTTGCTACGAAAACAAAGCTCTAGTATACGCGAAAAGTTGGAAGAGAAAATTGGTGGAAAAATTCGCCCTTTTTTAGAATTGGATGATACAGATGCTCTTAAACAGGCGACGCAAGCAGGCTTGGGGATAAGCTGTCTATCTAGGTTTGTTGTTGAAGATTCTTTAAAAAATAACACCTTAGTAGAACTAAAAACTCCATTTTTAACGTTGAGTAGGGAGTTCTATATTTTAATTCATAAGGAAAAATATCAATCTACGGTAATATCCGAATTTTTAAAAAAAGCGAATACCTGATGTTATATGGTTAATTTATTAGCTATTCAAGGGCTATAAAATAACCCTGATTAATTTTTTTGTTTAGTATAATCTACAATTACATTATGTTGATTAGATGTAAATATTTCTATGCAATCCATATTGATTTTAGGAGCTACTTCTTCCATAGCAAGGGCTTGTAGCGAAATTTTGGCCTCGAGACATTGCAAACTTTTTCTCGCAAGTAGGAATATTTCAGAGCTAGAACGTATAGCAAGCGATCTTAGGATCCGATTCAACGTTGATGTGGATTATGCTTTTTTTGATATTACCCAAATTGATACGCATGTGGCTTTTTTTGAAAAGCTTATCGGTAAAATGGGTGTTATTGATGGTCTCATAATGGCTGTAGGGTTAATTGATAAATTGGATTATCAAAAAGTGATTGCTGCTAATTTTACCGGCCCTATTTCCTTTCTTGAACATTATGTTAAGTATCTAATTGTTCAAAAAAAAGGCTTTATTATTGGATTAAGTTCTGTTGCAGGAGATAAAGGACGGAAACCCAATTATGTTTATGGTGCTAGCAAAGCAGGATTGACTACTTATTTGCAAGGGTTACGTAATTATTTGTATCCTTTTAAAATACAAATATTAACAATCAAGTTAGGTTTAATTGATACAAAAATGGTTTTTGGAGGAAAGTACCCACTCTATTTAGCTGCTAGCCCAAAAAAAACAGCAATAAAAATTATCCGGGCGTTAGATAAAGGGAAAGAGAGTGTGTACATTCCCGGGATCTGGCGGCTTATAATGTTAAGTATTCGACTCATACCAGAAAAGATTTTTAAGCGCTTAAGTTTGTAATATAACTATAAAAAATTGGATTTAATTTTTAGCGATTATTTCCACTCCCCAAAATTATACATTTTTTATTGTTAATAATGCGCTATTAAATGCTTAAGTACCGATTAACTGATTAATTTGTTTGGAAACGTTTTGATAATCTAGCATTTGATCAAAATTCAAATAGCGATATAAATTCTCACTCATGGTGTCAATAAATATCATTTTTTCCTTATATTCCTCTATGTTAGGGATATAACCTAAAATTGCTGTTATTGCTGATAGTTCAGCTGATGCTAAAAAAACATTAGCATTTTTTCCCATACGATTAGGAAAGTTTCGAGTTGAGGTAGAAACTACAGTAGCGCCATCGCGTACGCGAGCTTGATTACCCATACACAAAGAACAGCCAGGCATTTCCGTTCGTGCACCTACGATGCCATAGATTGCGTAATATCCTTCTTGCATTAATTGATGCGCATCCATTTTGGTGGGGGGTGCTACCCACAATATAGTGGGTAATCGGTTGTTAAAGTTTTTTAATAAACTTCCAGCTGCACGATAATGGCCAATATTAGTCATGCAAGAACCTATAAATACTTCATCAACTTTAGTGTGTGATACAGTGGATAAAGGTTTGATATCGTCTGGATCGTTGGGGCAGGCTAATAAAGGTTCTTTGATTTGATTAAGGTCAATTTCAATGATTTCTGCATATTCTGCATCAGCATCGGGTTCTAATAAAATAGGTTCTGATAACCAAGATTCCATTGCTTCAATTCGGCGCTGTAAACTGCGAATATCCTGATAACCATTGCTGATCATCCATTTTAAAAGAGAGATATTAGAATTTAAATATTCAATGATTGGTTCTTTGTTTAAGCGAACGGTACAACCGTTTGCTGAACGTTCCGCCGATGCATCAGCAAATTCGAAAGCTTGCTCAATTTTAAGATTGGGTAAACCTTCAATTTCTAGCACACGACCTGAAAAGATATTTTTTTTATTTTTGCTATCGAGTGTGAGTAAACCGCGTTGTAAGGCAACGTACGGAATTGCATTGACTAAATCACGTAATGTGATGGTGGGTTGTATTTCACCAGTAAATTTAACTAATACTGATTCTGGCATGGTTAAAGGCATTACACCCATAGCCGCTGCAAAAGCAACGACACCCGATCCACCAGGGAAACTGATGCCTATAGGAAAACGTGTATGGGAGTCTCCTCCGGTACCTACCGTATCAGGTAATAGCATTCGATTAAGCCAAGAATGAATAATTCCATCGCCAGGTCTCAATACAATCCCACCGCGCGAAGAGAAAAAATCTGGCAAGCTGTGTTGGGTTTCTATATCGACGGGTTTTGGATAGGCTGCAGTATGGCAAAAACTTTGCATGACAAGATCTGCTGAAAATCCCAGACACGCAAGCTCTTTTAGCTCATCTCTGGTCATAGGCCCTGTTGTGTCTTGTGAGCCAACGGTTGTCATTTTTGGTTCGCAGTATGTTCCAGGGCTGATACCAGGGACTCCACAGGCTTTGCCTACCATTTTTTGAGCTAAGGTAAATCCTTTTCCATTTTCGGGGATAATTTCTGGGCGGTTAAATTTTTTGGAGAATGGATAAGACAACGCGGCTCTTACATTATCAGTCAAAGATCTACCAATAATTAAGGGAATTCTACCACCTGCCTGCACGGCATCCATGAGCGTGAAGTTCGGTGTGAAATGAGCAATTTCTTGACCTTGTTCATTCTCAATTCGTCCCTTATAGGGATATATATGAATAATATCGCCCATGTGAAGTTGGCTTACATCAACTTCGATAGGGAGAGCGCCTGAGTCTTCAGCAGTTGTACGAAATATAGGCGCAATTTTGCCGCCTAAAATAACTCCTCCACGGTTTTTGTTAGGAACAAAGGGAATCTCATTGCCGATATACCACAACAATGAATTAATAGCCGATTTCCGGGATGAGCCGGTACCAACAACATCGCCTGCAAAGGCGATAGGATGACCTTTGGCTTTTAGCTGCTTGATAACTTGTAATGCATCCGGCATACGATTACGCAACATAACTAAACTATGTAAAGGGATATCAGGACGACTCCAGGCCTCAGTCGCAGGAGAGAGATCATCGGTATTAATTTCCCCAGATACTTTAAAAACTGACAAGGTAAGCTTATCAGGAAGTTTAGCCTTAGACAGGAACCACTCTGCATTTGCCCAAGCCTCTACAACTTGGTGAGCATAAAAGTTCCCTTTTTGGGCTTTGGCTATGACATCATGATAAGCATCAAACATTAATAGGGTGTGTGAGAGTTGTTTTGCCGCCACTTCAGCTATGTCCCGTTGCCCGTCAAGTAACTCGATAAGAATAGGAACATTGTAACCACCCAACATACTACCTAAGAGCTCAATGGCGAGCTTAGTTGATATAAATGGGGTGTTAATTTCGTTTTTTGCTAAAGCTGCAAGAAAACCAGCCTTTATATAAGCTGTAGGATCGACTCCGGGTGCTACATGTTCAGCTAATAATTTGACTAGAAAAGATGCTTCATGAGAAAAGGCAGGGTTTTTAATTAATTCAATACATGCAGTAACTTGTGTTGCATCAAGCGGAAGAGGAGGAATATCTTGATCTGCCCGTTGCCGAATGTGTTCTCGATATTTAGCTAAAAAATTGGATGGTGATGCAGACACAACGACCCCGCTTATTGTTTAATAATAGGATTATTATACGCTTTTAAATTATTAGAAGTAAGTAAATTGTCTCGTAAACTCTCTTAGAAAATATGAAAAATTGCACTTTTAGCAGAATTTTGGACTTAAGACAAAAGATAAGAAATATAGAGTGTCGTTTTGGAGGAAGACCGGGTTTAGTCCAACTAATTGCTATTAGCAAGGCTCAAAATATAGAGGCTATAAGGTTAGCAATTGATGCTGGACAGTTCGTCTTTGGTGAAAACTATATTCAAGAAGCAACTGAAAAAATTCAAGGTCTTCAGAATTTAGGATTAGAATGGCATTTTGTAGGAAAAATCCAAACGAATAAAACAAAATTTATTGCCAATAATTTTTCTTGGGTACACAGCCTTGCTGATCTAAAATCAGCTGTAAAATTGAATGAGTATCGAAAAGAAGCAAATTTAACGCCTATGAATGTCTGTATTCAAGTTAATTTAGAGAAGGAGACAAGCAAAGCTGGGATATATTTAGAACATATTACCTCTTTAGCAGTATTCATTGATAAACTTTCTCATCTTAATTTAAGGGGTTTAATGGCAATCCCCAAACCCGAAAAAGATTTCGCCTCCCAACGTAAAAGCTTTAAAGCGTTACGTTTAAGCTCAGAGAAACTAAAAAAACTAGGTTTAAAGTTAGATACTTTATCTATGGGTACATCTCAGGATTTTGAAGCCGCTATTGCTGAAGGTGCGACATTGGTTCGATTAGGCACAGCAATTTTCGGAAAAAGGGAATCATAAAATTTTTATGAAAAGAAATTTTTTATATAATCCTCTAAGCGAGATAAGTTAATACGTTTTTGTTGCATAGTATCGCGATCACGTACGGTGACTGTATCGTGATTTTCAGTATTTTCACTTTTAGCTATGGTATCAAAGTCAACGGTAATACAAAGTGGAGTGCCTATTTCATCATGACGTCGATAACTTTTTCCAATGTTTCCGGTATCTTCAAAGGCAATTCTACCTATTCCTAAAGCTAATATTGCATTCTTCAAATTTTTTGCTTTTTCTACCAATAAACTATCATTACGCTTTAATGGGATAATAGCTACTTTGACGGGTGCTAAATGTGGTTTTATTTTCATTACTAAACGTTTTTTACCATCTTTTAGAGTTTCTTCTTCGTAGGCCTCGGTAAGTATAGCAAGCACTCCCCTATCTAAACCTGCAGAGGGCTCAATCACAAAGGGAATAAAATGCGAGCCAGGAGGATCTTGAACAGTTAGTTTAGCAATGCTTTCCTTGTTAACAGCTACTTTAGCATTGATATTTAAATCATTTTGGCCTTGCGTATGTGAACCTAAATCATAATCAGTACGATTAGCAATTCCTTCTAATTCTTCAAAGCCATGAGGAAACTTATAGAGTATATCAACCGTTGCTTTTGCATAGTGAGCTAGTTCGGATGTGTTTTGGGTTAATAATTTTAATCTCTCGATGTTTAATCCTTGGTTTTTCCACCAAGCTAAACGAGACTCAACCCAATATTTATGCCATTTTTCATCTTCACCCGGTTTAACAAAAAATTCAATTTCGAGTTGTTCAAATTCTCTGACTCTAAAAATAAAATTACGCGGTGTTATTTCGTTTCTAAACGCTTTACCAATTTGTGCGATGCCAAAAGGAAGTTTAGGAGACATTGAGTCCATAACATTTTTAAAATTAGTAAATATTCCTTGGGCGGTTTCGGGACGTAGATAGGCAAAAGCATCGGGGTCTTCTACTGGACCCATGGTGGTTTTAAACATCATATTGAAGGCTCTAGGCTCAGTAAGATTGGTTGAGCCACAGGCTTCACATTTACCCTCTATAAGATGATCCAAACGCCAACGCTTTTTGCATTGTTTGCAATCGACTAGTAAATCAGCAAAGGTACTTTCATGACCGGAATAATAAAAAATTTTTCGATGTGTCAAAATGGCAGAATCTAATCCGTAGATATCATCACGCTCGTAAACATTAGACTTCCACCAGGCGGCTTTCAAATTATTCTTTAATTCTACGCCTAAAGGACCATAATCATAGACACCTTGTAGTCCCCCATAAATTTCAGCACTAGGGAAGATGAATCCTCTGCGTTTGCATAAAGACACGATTTCTTCTAGATTTTCTGCCGCCATGATAATTCCAAAAATTTAGGTTTAAAGTAAGTATTAATAACATATTTGAACTTTTGTCGGTGTTACTTCCTCAGCTCACAATCCTCATGCTTATTATAGAAATAAAAAAAGGGGCTTCATTTTTACGAGGTTTTGACAAAAACCACTATTGCTCTAAGTATACAACAGGTTTTCAGTTCTGTGCATGGCCACGCAACTCAATTTTTAAAGGCGCCTAAAATTTTTCTTTGAGCTCCATTACACTGAATAGTGGTAGTATAATAGTCACGAGTGTCGAAGCACGATAAGTGATGATTAACCGTTTTAAAACCATTAAAATAAATAATAAGGTGAGCTATGCCCACAGATGAGAACAAAAAAATAGAGTTTAAAATAGCAATAAGCGTTCTTTCTGACGCAAGTCAGAATTATTTAAAAAATAGTTTATCTCAAAATGAAACAGAGGTGACTGATGAAATAGATTTAAAGGACCGTGAACAGCTAATTAAAAAACTTACAGATGGTCAGCAAGTAACTGCAGAAGAAATCTTAAATCGACTCATTAATTTAGAAATAAAACATNCAGAAGAAATCTTAAATCGACTCATTAATTTAGAAATAAAACATAAGGTACTTTTTAGCAAAAAATACGGAATAGCAAAAGATAATGACGAGGCTACTAGATTCTGTTATGGTTTTACTACTGTACAGATGTGGGTATTTGGCGCCGCATTCCTAATCGCGGCTGCGCTGTCTGGTGGTGCTGCTGCTCCTCTTGCGGTTCTTGGGTTTGCTATACTGCTAGGTTCGCTGGTTCCCTGTGTATATAGCGTGAGTGGCGACCACGATGACCAACACGTTGTCCGGGAATCAGAGAATAAAGTTAATGAAGTCCAGGGTACACTGGAAACATTGGAGAAAGCATCACAATTAATTTCCGGAAAAACTACTCCCGAAGTTATTCTATATTTTGAACAAAAAACCAGTGCAGCCAATGACGAACCAAAGGTCAAATATTTATGCTTCTTTTCAGACATTTCAAAAAAAGAGAAAGTTAGTCAAGTTTGTAAGAATGAAGACGCTTTAGAAATGACTGAAAAAGACTCTTCTAAAGCCCTCGCGCTTTAATATACCCATTGCATTTGAAGTTGCGCGCGCAACTTCAAATGCATATCTGGTTTCTATAATAAAACCAACAGGAATAAACAATTGTTTATCTAAACATCCCGTCCGGAACGTTTACGTTCATGCTCTTTCAAAAACTTTTTACGTAAGCGCAAGTAATGCGGTGTGACTTCTAATAATTCATCATCAGCGACAAATTCTAATGCTTGTTCTAACGAGAATGTAATGGGGGGAGTCAAAATGATGTTTTCATCTGAACCTGAGGCTCGGACATTCGTGAGCTGTTTTCCTTTAACGACATTAACAACTAAGTCATTATCGCGCGAATGGATACCTACGATCATTCCTTCATAGACATCGGTTTGTGGACCAATTAATAGTTTTCCACGTTCTTGTAAATTAAATAAGGAAAATCCAGTTGCTTTCCCGACTTGATTCGAGATCATGACACCATTTGCTCGATTAGCAATAGTACCTTTTTTCACGGGACCATAATGATCGAATACATGATGCATTAGTCCCAAGCCAGAAGTAGCGGTTAAAAATTCTGTACGAAAACCAATTAAGGCGCGCGTTGGGATTTTGTAATCGAGTCGCACACGCCCTTTTCCATCGGATATCATATCGACTAGATCGCCACGTCGACTCCCTAATTTTTCCATAATGTTACCTTGATGTTGTTCTTCCAGATCTACGGTTAAGTTTTCGTAAGGTTCTTTCAGCTCACCATCAATTTCTTTCAAAATAACTTCAGGACGAGACACTCCTAATTCATAGCCTTCGCGACGCATGGTCTCGATTAATATCGATAAATGCAATTCTCCTCTTCCGGAGACACGAAATCGATTAGGGTCCTCTGTATCTTCAACTTTAAGTGCGACGTTATGCAGTAGCTCTCTATCAAGCCGCTCTCTAATTTGCCGACTGGTAACGAATTTTCCATCTTTACCTGCAAAAGGCGAATTATTAACCTGAAAGGTCATACTCATTGTCGGTTCATCAACTATCAAAGCGGGTAAGGCTTCTACTAAGTTAGGATCACATAAAGTGTCAGAGATATTCAGCTTATCAACACCTGTTACCGCTATGATGTCCCCAGCTTCTGCTTGATCGATTTCTATACGTTCTAAGCCTCGATAACCTAAAATTTGTAATATACGTGCAGGTCGAGTTTTTCCTTCTCTGTCAATTAATATAACAGGCATATTAGGTTTAGCGCACCCTCTCTGAACCCTTCCAATCCCAATGGTGCCTACATAACTAGAGTAATCCAAGGTGGTAATTTGCATTTGAAAGGGGCCTTGGGGATCGACTGCTGGAGGGGCAACTTTATTAATGATAGTTTCAAATAAAGGAGTCAGATCAGAGCTTAGTTTTTTAAGGTCTAATGTTGCATAGCCTTGTAAAGCAGAAGCATAGATAATAGGAAAATCTAATTGTTCTTCGGTTGCGCCTAGACGATCGAATAAATCAAAAACCTGATTAATGACCCAATCTGGTCTGGCACTGGGCCTGTCGATTTTATTAACGACGACAATAGGCTTTAAACCCTTCGCAAAGGCTTTTTGTGTGACAAATCGTGTTTGCGGCATTGGGCCGTCTACGGCATCTACGAGTAATAAGACAGAATCAACCATAGCCAAGATACGTTCAACTTCTCCGCCAAAGTCAGCATGCCCAGGAGTATCGACAATATTAATACGATAACCATGCCATTCGATGGAAGTATTTTTCGCGAGGATAGTAATGCCACGCTCACGTTCCAAGTCATTACTATCCATAATACGCTCGACTGGAGCAGCCCTGCTCGAGAGAGTGCCGGATTGTTGTAATAATTTATCAACAAGAGTGGTCTTTCCATGGTCAACATGGGCAATTATGGCGATATTACGTATATTTTGGATCATGATATTTTAAGAAATTAGAATTAAGAATGTTCAAAAAGGGTGCATGATAGCGCAAAGCAAGGCATTTCGGCTAGCGTGTTCTACACTGATAGAAAGGCAATTAATATTGAGAGGTTTTATCATGGGAGTGCTTTTATTGCAACCAACGACTACAGCTCAATGGCAGTCTTTGGTGAAGGACGCAGAATCTAGCAGTAATCTCAGGTTAAACAATGAATTGGAAAATTACTTAGTGTTTTTATTGGGCTACTATAATCATCGACCTGATATTGCTAATTCGGTTTTGGCGAAAGAATTTCTAACCGGTATGACTGAAAAGTGTTCTAGGCAACGAGAGTGTTTGCGCGAGGTAGGCGATAAATGTTTATTATTTGCTGGGTTTTTTCCTGAGCAAGCTGAAAAAAAACATGTAAAAATTAAGTATTTTATTGAGCTAGGCCGATCAGCATATATTCAGGTAGCTAGTTTGTCCAAAGCAGGTTCCGCTTCTCTTTATAGTGCGTTAAGTTATGATTTTATTAGCTTGATGGAAATCTTGCATGCAATCCGGGGTCTTAGTGATCCAGCTAATGAATTAACCCCTTTACAAGCGTTTGAGTTATGGACCGATGTTAAAAGCCAGCATGCTTTGACGGTTTTACGTAGACATACATCCTACTCTACTTTTACAGGATCCTTTAAGCATTAATTTCAGTAAACCCACTCTCTGTCTCATATTATCAATTTTCTTAGTTTAGTTTTCTGAAATTCTTCGCTGCAGGGAAATGTTGGTTGAAAAAATTAAAACTTAGATGCATTTAGCTTCTTATGTGAATAGTTGATTAAAAACCACATTTGTGAAGATTCTAGAATTTATAAGCTATTAAAGTAAGTCATTTTCTTGCTCAAAATCAGCTAGGTAGTTAAGATAGAACAACTAGAATAATGATAATCCTTATGCCAAATTCTTCATCGAGCATTAAAATGAATGAAACCTTGACTACAGATTTTGGTTATCAAAGTATTCTCTTGAGTGAAAAAAATAATCGAGTAGCTGAAGTTTTTCAGTCAGTGGCAGGCAAGTATGATCTTATGAATGATTTGATGTCCTTTGGGCTGCATCGTCTATGGAAAAAATTTACGGTGGAATTAGCTCAACTTCGTAAGGGGGATAGTGTACTGGATGTGGCAGGAGGTACTGGTGATTTGGTAAAAGCATTTGCTAAACAAATAGGGTCGCAGGGTAAGGCAATTTTGTTAGATATTAATGCTGCTATGCTGAATATAGGGCGAGATCGGCTTCTGAATTCTGGTTTTACGGAAATAAGCTCCATCCGAGCCAATGCAGAATATTTACCCTTTGCAGAGGCTAGCTTTGATTGTCTAAGCATAGCTTTTGGATTACGGAATGTAACGAATAAGCAAACTGCACTAAAATCTATGTATCAGGTTTTGAAACCAGGTGGTCGTTTACTTGTTTTAGAGTTTTCTAAACCTATATTAGGGTTTTTACAGAACTTATATAATCGTTATTCCTTGGATTTTTTACCTAAATTAGGGGAATGGATTGCTAATGATGAAGCAAGTTATCGTTATTTAGTTGAATCCATACGCCGTCATCCCGATCAAAAAACACTTCAGACACTCATCTTAGATACAGGATTTGATGAATGTGAATACTATAATCTTAGCGGTGGAATAGTCGCATTACACAGAGCGTGGAAATTTTGATTAGCTCCAATATAATATTATCGATTCAAGAAGCGATACTTAATCGCTATCTAAACCTTGACCCAGAATCTAAAAAACATTTGCGACAATTATCTGGGAAGGTAGTAAAGATAGAATGGGGTCCATTTACCTATTATTGGCTTTTTAAATCCGATTCAATTTATTTAAGTAAAGATTATAACGGGCCTGCTGACTTAATATTACGTGGTTCGACTTTTGATTTTTTACGCATGGCATTTATAAAGAAAGATAGATCGTTTACTGATATTTCTCTACAAGTTGTGGGCGATATGGAATTTGGAAAACAGTTTAGAGAGTTTTTTTCAACTCTTGAGATTGATTACGAAGAACAATTATCAAAAAAAGTAGGTGATGCTATAGCGTACCCGTTGATACAAGCACTTAAAACAATAAGCCTTTGGGCTAGACAAAATATAGAAAATTTCGGCCAAAATGTGACAAGTTTTATCCAAACAGAAATGAATTGCTTGGTCCCAGACGAAGAATTACAGTTTTTTTTTTCCGATGTTGATGATTTACGCGACGATTGCGCTCGATTAGAAGCCCGGATAAGTTCCTTGCAAAAAGGATTGGATGGATGAAAGCTATTTCTCGTCTGGTACGTTTAATGCAGATTAGTTTTATTCTTTTTCGTTATAATCTAGACGAATTAATGTATTCTCTAGATCTATTCAGGCCTTTACGTTTTTTTGGATATCTAAATCCTTATCGAAGACTTAATAAAAAGATGTCTAGAGGAGAAAGAATTCGTCTTGCACTAGAAGACTTGGGGCCAATATTTGTTAAGTTTGGTCAAACTTTATCAACACGTCGTGATTTTATCCCTATTGATATTGCTGACGAATTAGCAAAGCTACAGGATCGCGTACCACCTTTTCCAGGAGAGGAAGCAAAATCTATAATTGAAACTTGTATAAGAAAATCGATTGCAGAAGCATTTTCTCAATTTGATATTAATCCTTTAGCATCGGCTTCCATTGCGCAGGTTCATACAGCTAAGTTGTTGACTACGGGCCAAGAAGTAGTAATTAAAGTGTTAAGGCCGGGAATTTATAAAAAAATTAGTCGAGATATTGATTTATTATATGCTTTAGCGGATTTGGCTTTACGTTATTGGCGACCTGCAAAACAACTTAGACCTCGTGAAATTGTAGCGGAATTCGAAGCTTGTTTAAAAGACGAATTAGATTTATTACGTGAAGGTGCTAATGCTTCACAGTTACGGCGTAACTTTTCTGATTCTGATTTGCTTTATATTCCAGAAGTATATTGGCCCTATACTTCTCATAAAGTACTAGTCATGGAGCGGATTTATGGTATTTCAATTTCTGATATTTCTGCTTTAAAAAAACAAGGAATTAATTTAAAGAAATTAGCTGAGCGAGGCGTTGAAATTTTCTTTATACAAGTTTTTCGCGATTGTTTTTTTCATGCCGATATGCATGCAGGGAATATTTTTGTTTCACCTAAAAATAAAGAAAACCCTCAGTATTTGGGCGTTGATTTCGGGATTATGGGGAGTTTAAGTCCAGATGATCAACGTTATCTCGCCGAGAATTTGCTTGCATTTTTTAATAGAGACTACCGTCGTGTAGCCCAATTACATGTTGAATCGGGTTGGGTTGCAGAAAATACAAGAATTAATGAATTTGAGTCGGCAATACGCACTGTATGTGAACCAATTTTTGAAAGACCTTTAAAAGAAATTTCTTTTGGGCAATTACTTTTAAGATTATTTCAGACTGCTAGACGATTTAATATGGAGGTGCAGCCGCAATTAGTACTATTGCAAAAAACATTGTTTAATGTCGAAGGTTTAGGGCGGCAATTGTATCCAGATTTGGATTTATGGAGCACAGCCAAACCTTTTTTAGAACATTGGTTGCGAAAACAAGTCGGACCACGGGCTTTTATACGGAAAATTCGGGAATATGCCCCATATTGGGCAGAAAAAATTCCTGAAATTCCGGATTTAATGTATCAGATAATGCTCGAGTTACGCCATTTAAAAAAGAAACCAAAATGCCTTTATTGTGCAAGAGAAAAAGAAAAGAAACAAACATGTAAAAAATTCTTCTGGTTTATGGGTTTAGGTATAGCCACTGCTTGTATGATTTGGGTTTTATTAGATCTAAGTGTTAAGGATGTAACGCGTTTAACATCGACGCATTTATGGTTTTTAGGTTTAGGAGGTTTGGGGCTATTTTTAGGTGCGATGATTAATTTACGAAAATTAAATTAATTTTACTTTAAACACGGAGTGTTTATGGGATTTTATGGATTAAATCTAATATCGTTCCTTATTATTTTTCTGATTGCTTTGTTATTATTTGGTCCTAGGTACTTACATATTATTTTAAAAGATTTGACTATTTCAGGGCGTAAATGTATCAAGGTTTTATTAAAATTATATAATACAAATTCAAATGATAATAAATCCGAATCTGAAACAGATATTACTAGTAGATGATGATGAATTGTGTCTGAAAATATTAACTCAATACTTAGATGAAGCTCAGTATACGTATGTAACTTGTAAGGATGGCCAGCTTGCTTGGAATTATTTACAACAAAATCCCGATAAATTTTTTGTTGTTTTAAGCGATAGAATTATGCCCAATCTCCATGGTTTGCAATTATTAGCAAAAATGCAAAAAAGAAAATTAAATATTCCATTAGTATTATTTTCTGGTGAGGCAAACAAAGAAGAAAGATGTGAAGCAATCATGCTAGGAGTATATGATTTTTTTTATAAACCTATATCTAAAGAATTACTTTTTGCAGTGTTGAAAAAAATAAAAAAACAATTAGTATAGATAACTATAAGTAATTACAAAGGAGAGAAA